>BPLR01006367.1:0-156042 GCA_021605095.1 Caerostris extrusa
GTTACGTATTGCTAATTAGATTTTGAAAAGGTACGAATACTCAACTCTTATCTAACATGTACAAAGTTATCTATGCAAATTGAAATTCAAATATAAATTTCGTCTCTTTATAAAATAATTTTTTTCACAAAATTTAAAAGAACTATTTTTCTTAATATGAATAAAAACTGAGCAGTACATTAAGTTATAGTGAGGACTGCATTATTAATTCTTTTTGCATCATTCTATTTAATACTTTTCTTTAACCATTTCCTTTTAGTTATACATTTAATCGATAGATGTCAGCACAATGTAGGTCAAGAATAGTTTTCAATTTACTACAAACTATACAACTTTTTTTTTTTTTATATTAGAGATCTCATATTTCACATAACTTAATAACAAAATGTAATCTTTTCTTACAAATTGAACATTCTACAAATATGCAAATTTGCATTCTTACAAATTTGTCAAATCGACACTTTCAAAAGTCAGAAAAACTTTTTTTTTTTGGCTATAAAAACGATTAAATTAAAAACTTTACTATTAATTTTCTCTTACTTTTTTCTCGAAATTCTACATTATTTTCTAGGTGAACTAAAAAAAAAAATGATGTTGTTGAAGTAAATAAATGAAAAGGAAAATAAATAATAATAATAAATAATAATAAATAATATTAAAAAAATTAAAAATACATTCTTATATTCATTTAAAAAAAATTGGATATAAGAATGGATATGAGTTCAAGATATTATAGATTTTTTCTGATTTCTTCAAACATATAGATCCAAATATATCTTATTTAGAATAATTATTTTATATATAACTATAATGTACGTTTATATCACAAGAAATTTATCTCACCTTACAATAATATCTTCGCGAAATGGAACATTTAGTGAAAAGCATGTAACTCGTTTCCTCGAAATCCGGACGAAATGATCCATGAGTGGAATGAATGATAAAATTGGAAGGCCAGAAAGTCCTTTCGTTACCGTAGAAGAGGGAATTAGATGAACTGTTCAGAAGGCTTAGGCAGGATATAGGCACCTTACGGCCAGCCGGAAGGTACTATCCGGCCTGGTGGATATAATTTCTTAATTTGCCGGTCCGAGGCAAATTAAAAGAAATACATATTTATACATTGTACATCCATCTTCTTTCTACTTTTGATTAAATATTATTTTTTATTAAAAAAATTATTATTTTTAATATTATTTTTATCTCATTTCCCGAGGTTAAACCCAATACCCTCAGTAAATGAAGAGAAGCTTAAGAATTATGAAGATAGCTTGAAAACTGCATTTTGAGTTCGAACGCAGATTTCAAGATTTCGAGGTGCCATTCATACAGAAATGGATATTTTTACACCATGCTTTTCAATGTAAAGTGTGAAGCAATGAGGTCAGATTTGCAGGTTGAATTAATTGAGTTGCAATCTAACAATCATCTCAAGCACAGACAGCTTTCAGTCGGTAAAGTGTTAAAAGCGGAAGTTCTTTGTTATTTATTGCTGTAGATTGGCAAATTCAACAAGTTAGAGTTTTACAAATCATTATCGAAAGTTTTTAAAAGTTTCCCAAATTTAATATCTCACGCCCAGAAAATCAGTGCTATGTTTGCTTCATCTTATATATGTGAACAAAGTGTTTTCAACTATGAACCTTAGAAAGAATTATTTCAGAAGTAGACTGACAGATGAGCATTTAGCCTCGTTCCTTAGAATCAGTACATCTCACTTCGAACCTCACTATAAAGGAACTTTTTTTAAAAAATGAAATCGCAATTTCATTCATCTCATTAACATATTTAAATTGTAATACTTGTATATTGTTTTTAAAATTTTAGAAATATTTATCTTTGCCTGGCTAAACTTTTTTTTTCGATTTTTGTCCCGCGATCGAAAAAAGTTAGGCTTAGCATCCCTGGCTTAGGGTGTTCATTTCTAAATTGTATTGTCATTATATCGATACTTTGACATTGATATTGAATCTGTGCCATATCAATAATTGCAAATCAAAAGTGGCCGGCATTTGATTGGTTTGGTTTGGTTTGTCGCTCTACGGTCATTTTGTGCACGCTTTAGCCAAACAGATCGGGATCTACAAGGTTGGCATTTAAAGACAGTAACAATAATGTGTAGCCCCCAAGAAATTTTGAAAATTTATAACACAGGGAATTTAAAAAAAAAAAAAACTAATGCCATTTAATGTTGTTTGTTTGTTTCTTATCCTACTTGGTAGACAGCAACATCAAGACCAAGTCCAAGAACCCGTGTGTGGTCTCTCATGGAAGGAGGGAAAGGGGGAGATGGCAGCTTGTTGTGATGGAGCACCTGTAGGTAGAAGTCTGACTTGGCTCCGAGATGCTGACGAAGGAAGGCAGTGCCTAAAGCTCACTGTGAGACTTTTAGAGGGAACCACCTCCCCCATTTGCGTATTGTTTTGGGTGAAAACCTGAAAAACTCACACCAGGTAGTCCGACTAACGAGACAAGTTGTTGAACATCACAAACGCCACCTAGTCTCCTGTCTTTTGAAACAATGTCTACAACAAAGCCGCCAGGGAGATTGAACTTCTGTCTAATGCTCACCAGCAGCGTGCTTTGCCACTGACATACGAGTGACGGCATTTAATAAATAATATAAAGTAGAAAATGAATTGAATGAAAACAAAACAAACATCTTATTAATGGTATGATAATTATAATTTATTTTAATGAGACCGATCCTTTAAAAAAGTTAATCTATATTTCATAAATAGAATAATTACAATATAGCATCATATAAAATGTATTCTAAATGGATCTTAAGAGTTGAAGATGTTTTCGGTTAGTGTGTCGTCAGAGTTTGTAGACATTTTAGAATTTTTTATACACCTTATCAAAATGTAGATCATATACAGTTCATATAGTATTATTAGATAATAATGATGAACTTTTTACTGTTCATTATTAGATCGTATATTATATACAGTTCAAACATTTTTATACACCTTTTATTAAATGCTGATCATAAACCGTTCATATTAGTTCATTATTGATCGTATATCATATACAGTTCAAAAATTTGCATACACCTTTTATTAAATGTAGACCATAAACAGTTTATATTAGTTCATTATTAGGTAGAAAAATTCATTATTAGATCCTATATCATATACAGTTCAGCATTTTCACACATCTTATTAAATGCAGATAATAAAAAAATTCAATGTAACTAAAAATAATCCTGATAGTTTATAAATGTAGGAATTACTGCAGTTATTTTCAAATGCATATCATGTTTTTGCATTGCAATTATGATATCGATATTGGTATCCCGCCGCAAGGGCGTGTATCTTCATAAAAATATGATTAGTGTTCTAAGTATAATCGATTATAATGTCAAGCCAAGATTATAACAAATTTTGTGCCCATAAATTCTCTAGTTGTCCTTAGTTACTATTAATAGTACAAGAGAACAATGCAGTAAGTAATTTTCTGTCTTTTTTCATATGGTGCATTGATAGTTATTTTCCTTAAAAATACTATTTGTTTTATAAAATACATAACAAATTGATGCAATTGCTAATAACAAAACAATTTAAAAATACTTTTATTCGATAGCTAAAATGCCAAGTTATTACATTCTTTTTACGCAATGAGATTTCGTATCTCACATATTTTTCACAAATAGAGGAATACGCAGGTAGTAGATGGTATAGATTATAAAAATGATGGAAGTAGATGGTATAGATAATAAAAAATATTAGTTTAAAATCATAAAAATTCCTGCAATTGCTAACAGCAAACAATTTGAAAATGTTTTTATTAGATACACTAAATATTAAGTTACTACATTCTTTTTATGCAATAAGACTTCGTATCTCACATGATTGTTTGTCATAAATAGTGGAATACGCAGGTAGTAGATGGTATAGATAATAAAAAAATGATGGAAGTAGATGTTACCACATTCTTTATGCAATGAGACTTCGTATCTCCCATGTTTGATAAATAGTAAAATATCAGGTAGTAGATGGTATTAAAATCATAAAATAAAAATTGCTGCAATTGCTAACAGCAAACAATTTGAAAAATGTTTTTTTATTAGATACACTAAATATTAAGTTACTACATTCTTTTTATGCAATGAGACTGTATCTCACATGTTTGTCAGTGGAATAAATAGATGGGATAAAAAAATACGTTTAAAATCAGGCAAACAATTTGAAAAATGATGGAAGTAGATGGCAAAAATCTCACTTTCATAAATATGGAATATTTTAAGTAAAAAAATTTTTTTTTTTTTATTTAACAAATTGCAGCATTTGTTAATAATAAACAATTTGAAAATTACTTTATTGATAACTAAATCTAAAGTTACTATATATTCTTTTTATGCAACGAGACTTCATATCTCACATGTTTGTCACAAATAATGGAATACGCAGGTAGAGGTGGAAGTAGATGGTAAAAATATTAGTTTAAAAATATATAACAATTTGCTGCAATTATTAACAACAAAAAAATGAAAAAATTACTTTTTATTCGATGACTAAATGTTAAATTACTGCATTCTTTTTACTCACCAACACTTCGTATCTCACATAATTGTTACAAATAGTGGAATACGCAAGTAAGGATGGAAGTAGGGGATATAAATGGTAAAAAAATAATAGTTTAAAAATACGTAAAAATTTGCTGCAATTGTTAACAACAAACAATTTGAAAAATCATTTTTATTCGATGACTAAATGTTAAATTACTGTATTATTTTTACACAACGACACTTCGTATCTCACATGTTTGTCACAAATAGTTGAATAAGCAGGTAATGATAGTAATTGATGGTGTAGGAGGTTATTGCCTTTTTTGAAATTTTTCAGAGTCCTTCCCTTACATTTGCGTATCTTATATGAGAAAAAGTAGTATAATAAATCCGCATCACGTTGGTGTTCATATGAGATTCTCACGCATGCTTACACAATCATCATCAACCCTTCTCGTTTCTGGAAACATTGACTAAAATATGAACCTGTGCTATCCTTTAAACTAATATATGAATTACCTCAAGTACAAATGACAAAGATATATCACTAGGTCAGGTCTCAGTTAAATGACTACATTGTGAGCTCTTCGCAGAAAAATTTGAAATTATTTATGACTCGTAAAAAGTAAAAAATACGGATTACTTAAATATAAACAAAATGGATATTATAAATTTAAAAATATTTCTATGCTTTAGGTTAAAAATCAATGGTTTTAAAAACTGTCCTTATTTACAAAAGAGTTTCTTTAGAAAACTTATTTGAATCAACAAAAATAATTCTTCATGCTACCACTAACAAAACGCACATTAAAAAGTAATATAACAGCGCATATTCTGTCATTATATTTTAAAAATATCGACATTAATGTGTAAGATAATGCATAATATTTTTAAGAAATATGTTTTACAGTTTACAAAGTAGCTAATAAATATTTAGCATAGTTACATTTAACTATTTTCAAAATAAACTATTCTGCATCAAAAGAAACACGTTACTTACAATATAAATTTTTAATTCCTTCGGAGTTTATAACCATGTTGACCTAGACGAAAGCAATGATACAAAATAAACTAAATATCAGAAGAACAATATTTTCCACACATTTTACACCAATATTCTACCTTTTAATTGGCTTTAAATGTTATATAGAACTATATTGATATATACTAACTTTTTAGGGATACTGGAGTTCGTAGATATTATATATATACTTCATTCTTATTCAGGATTATATAATTGAAAACATAAATCAGGGTTGGGATAATTATTTGCTACTAAAAGCATGCAAATAACCACCGCATATTAACGATGACATTCTTAGAAAAACAAAAAAGCTAGACTGAGACATTTCTGAAATTGATTAAACAATATAGATTATTATCCTATTGATCTGGCCACTAAAGAATTCCAGAAGTTTGAAAGGAAATAACAGAAAATTTCTTCACCAGACAAAATCACTGGATTTAATTTATATATTCTTCAATTTTTTATAAACGTTGTCTTGTCCCCTTTTCAAGCAATATCAAAATTTTTCAGCTTTCCAATTTTTCAGTTTGCAATAAAACTTAACTTTTCAAGTACTTTGTTTAGTATCGCTTTGACTTCATGGATATTATTGGAGTTGTTATCACTCAAGAATGGTTTGATTTGCCTTTCTACGGTCATTTTTTTTTTTTGCACACGAGGACTAATTAGATTGGGATCAACAGTTTAAAGCGGATTCGAACACTAATAAACACATACCCTCGCAAGGATTCGAACCAGAAAGCTAATCACTTCCCATCAAGCCGCTAAAGAAGTTGTGCAGAAAACGAAATAAATAGGAATTTGATGGTACTAGGCAATAATTATGTAGTGGATGTAGCAACAGTTTCCCAACAAAGCTTCAGTAATTTTTGCCAAATATTGTTATGATAGAACACAAAAATCTTTTTTGATTTTCTAATGGTGATTGATTTTCTTTAATTGCATTTTTCAACATAGTGTTGTTTCTTATCTCACTTGGTCGACAGCAACTTCTAGACCAAGTCGATGTTTTCTCATTGAAAGAGAGGTAGCTTCTGTTGTGATGGAGCACCCCTAGGTAGAAGTCTGACTTGAATCCGTGTCGTTGAAGAAGGAGGGCAGTGCCTTCCGTGAGGACTTTTAGCGGGAACTACCCCGCATTTGCATATCGTATTTGAGAATACCCGGAAAACTCCCAGCAGGTAGTCCGACTAACGAGGCAACATGTTGAAAATCCCAAACGTAATCGAATCTCCTCGCTTTTTGAAACAGTTTCTACAACAAAGCAAACAGTGGATTAATTCTCTGCTCTAATTGCTCACCAGCGTTTCATCGCCACAGCCAAGTCGGGAGTTCAACATAGTTAATTGTTGAATGATTGATAAATTAGTTGAATAGCATGTTTAAGTGAAATCCTATTATATGTATCATTACTCTTCTGTTATGTTTTCTATGTATTTGGATGTTTTCATACTTTTGAGGTATTACCTTATTTGCTTTAACAGCGTTATCACTTCAATATATGAAATCTTTTTCGTCCATAATTTGTCATTAACACGTAGTGCCTAAGAATGAATCATATGTTTTGAATATTTATTGTGTTTCTAATTTTTGTTGATTCTTTGAATTGATGATGTAGATATATAGAAAGCACTTTTTTTTTTTAAATTTACAACTGCAAGAATTAAAATATTTGGAGAGGATTTTAAACATTTTTGTTACAACTCATTTATAAAAAGTAATTTTTTATATCATTTATATTAAATATTTTTTTTTTAAAAATTCGATATATCATCTCGTGGAGTTTGACACTTTTATGATGACATACAAAAGATTGATGTTTTCAAGAAATTTTGCTTGTTGATAGTTTTATTTCAGACCTCTAATGAAAGAACCCAATACCAACCATCAATCATTATCATTTTAAAAATATTTTAACCATTGAAAAATTTTAATTAGAAAACTTGATCGAAGAAAAATTCTTGAAGAAGGTTTGTTATAAAAATCTAAGTAAAAAGAGTTATTGGTTTAAGAAGATTATTTCACTAACCATATTATTAACATAATACTCTTTTTTGGATTTGAAAATCTTGTAAAGGTAAAATGTCAGCAAGGGATATATAATGAATAATTTTTAAATTTCTTCTGCTATCATCCTGTCAGAAACATCTGATGTATTATAATGCTTTATTTACAATTAATCTTACCGGGTTGCAAAGATTTGTTTTTGTTATAAAATTCTTATTCTTCATAATTTGTTATTATACACACTGGTTAAAAAAATTTATATTGAGACGCGAGTTTTCTATAATAGAACAATTTTTTATTTTGTCATATTAAATCAATTTTTCATTTCGTTTTTTAATAAAATATTGATATATATTTTAAAAATATCTAATGTATCGATTAATAATTTATCAAAAATTATAAAAATGAAACCAACTTAAAATAGTGGTAACACCTTTTAAATATGGAGTAACAAAACTAGATTCAATAAATAATTATTATTAAATGCTATTCGCATTAAAAGAAAAACACTTGAAGAGTGAAAACACTTGAGACACTTGATAAAATGAATAAAAGTTTTGTATATATTATAAAGCAATCTAAAAATACATTTATTAATATAACACATTAATTCATGAGTATATAGAACTTTTACACATTATGTCGTCCAATTATTGTGAATAGTTCTACAAAAATTAGTGCTAATACAAAAAATGATTTTTTTATACAGAAAAAAAAAAAGGAGATTACTCATGTCATACGGGAAAAAAAAGGAATAAAGTCTTTAATTTCCTTTCTCATATTGCTATTTTTTTTTTTTTTTTACTAGTTTCTGCTTAAAGTTAAAAAATTTTGTAGAAAGAGTTTTGATTAAATTAGATTACAAAAAAAAAAAAAAGTAAGTTATATTTTTGAAGTTATTCAATATAAAATGTTTTTCTTATTTCCTTAATCCCTCAATGTTTTTATAGTATAATAAATATTAATAATACTATAATAATTCAATTATTATTATAATAATTATTTCTAAATATTATTAGCATTAAAAATAAAACAATTGAGGATAAAATAAACACGTTTGAATGAAGAACATTTTTGTATATATTATAAAGTTAATCTAAAATACAATAATTAATATAATACATTAATTCATGAGTATATAGAACTTTTTCGCATTATATCGCTCAATTATTGTTAATAGTACAATACTCCAAAGCTGTTAAAAAGTTATTCATTTAATAATGTAAATAAAGTTATATATTTATTAAGAAATAAGCTATTTGAATTTATTAGCCCTTGTTAATTCCATTAAGTTACTTAACAAAAATTCGCTAACTACAAGATTAGTGCTTGTACTAAAAGGATTTTTTAATACAGAAAAAAAAGTGGATTATTCATAATACATGAAAAAAAAGCAGGAATATAGTCTTTTCAATTTCCTTCCGTATATTACTAATTTTTTTACCAGTTTCTTTTTAAAGTTAGTAGATTTTGTAGAAAGAGTGTTGATTAAGTTAGATTAAAAAAAAAAAAAGGAATTTTTATTTTTGAAATTAATGATTGTAAAATGTTTTCTTTCTTTCCATAATAATGAATTCATTAATATTTGTTATAGTATAACTAACTGACGATATTAATTTTTTAACATCATATGACATTGTAGACATTATGATTATAATAAAATATAAATTATAAGATTTATATTTATTACTCAAATAAATTTTCTTATTTAAAAAAATACAACAAAATTAATGAAATTTGGTACAAATAAACTATTGATAAAACTGATAAACAGTAACGTAGTTACTGCTTTTAAATACACACACATGTGCAATGTGCACATGCGTATACAAAGTGTGACAGAAAATAAGAGACGCCATAAAAATAATATCGCGATTTGACTCTGCAAGAAAAAATTTGTTATTGCTACGCCATCATTGTATTTTCTGTATGAATTAAAATTCACAAGAGAAAATTTAAAACTGTATTCAAGCATTCTACGGTAACATTTAATGTACCCTCATTGCCATAAAAATTAGACCACCAAGAAGGAATTGCCAAAGCCGATTGAAATTTTGATGTGTATTTGTAACGTTGATATAAGTAAGTGATTACAAAATAAAAGCAAAAGAATCATTTATTGCAATTCAAATAAGGAGTCTAGTAATTTGTTAAGCCAGAAATCTAACTTGAGTGTACATATAATATGGTCGGTCTTTATCTTATGCCATGCTACATCTCATTACATACTTACAATAAGCATGTCTCTAATTCGACCAAACTCTTACTTTTTCCAACTTATTTGCCCTAGCAATTCCAGAAATTCTCGATGAGTTACAAATCTGGGGATCAGATAGGCAAGATAGTTTCAGGAAGAAGTCTTATCATTCCTTTGCTACATGTGACAGAGCATCATCGTACTAGAAATGTCAAGGTAAGGAGGGTAATGGAGGAGGAAATGATGAAGAGATTCTTTACCTTTACAGGCAACACATGAATGATTTTGAAGGATGACACTAACGTACAGCTGCGTTATTACGATATCATAGATAATTACTAGAGAGGATTGAGTGTCATTTGAAATAATACTCCAAAACATTATACCAGATGTGGGAGCGGTATATCACTACACACAGTAGGTATAACTGAAATGTTTACCCTCAGGGCCTCTAAACTAGAAAATATTTGCCCTCAGGTCTCAAATTAAATCACCATTCGTCACTGTAGCAGATTTATCTCCACTTCAGTCCAACTACTCCGAATGATGCAAACGAAGGCGAAGATGAGTATCTAGTGGAAGCAGCACACATAATGGAAAATTTTTGTCAACAATTGTCTCATAATAGTTTGAAAAGACACAAGTGCTCACATAGTTTGTTCCTCTTTGTGCGGATGCCGCACAATGATGCAGGCAGCTATGTACATGGTTGATGGTTGATGCGATGGTACACGTAGCTATTGGTTGTCAGAGGGTGCCCTGACCTAGGATCCACGTGTGTAAACTTATTCTCATACGCTGGTCTCAATGCTTTCTTATAGTATTCAGAACGATTGAGGTGACTAGCAACTAGCCGAGCTGACCACACATGCATCATTATATCAACGACAATCCCCCCCTAACTCCAGCAACTACTTAGTTCGCTTCGACGGTGACATAAGGTTGTCTCTCATGATGAAATGTCACTCTGTAGCAAAGAAGGAGCAGAGTGAATAACTCAGTGTGGCAATAGTCACAAGTAGGAAGAATGCACATTAACTCTTTTTGCAGTATTTTAATTAATTTAGATTTCTGAGGATTTAAAATAATACCTTTACTTTTTATGTATTGATAAAATACATTAATATTATTCATTTGTACAAAAGTCATATATTTCTTTAATTGCCAAAAATAACAAGATCAATAAAAAATAAATAAAAATATTTATAAATTTTTATTTACGCAAATTAAAAAGTCATTTCAGAAATAATTATATAATCTCTCTATTGGCCTTGCGTAATGTGTATTCAAATAGCAATTTTAATAATTTGTATATGTGCTTATGAAATATGAAATGTGAAAAACATCATGGTAAGTTTAGTAGCGTTTCTATATTTTTTTGGTGCACTACTTCTTATGGCAATGTTTGTACTTATATTAAGATCTTGGAAAATGATATAATCTTACTGAAGGTCTGAGAACGTTGCTTGGATGTTTTTAAGATAGCGCTTCCAAGCTGCCACATGTCGCTCATGAGATCGAAGTTGAGTTGAGTAATGCTTGTGAAGTTGCCTGCACACGTAATGCAAGATGAGACTCTTGTCAACAAAAAGATGCTTAAAAACCTAACGAATCTATATGGCATAGTGAAGTCGTCATTCTGTAAAAGAAAAGGTAGGAAATTTATAATTATAACAGTTTTTAATTAATCCATAATTAACAATTGTAAAGATAAATGCAAACCATAAAATATTAACTTTTTTTTTCTCAATTTTAAAAACATAAAGGAGTTTTATTTTAAATTTTTGGTAGTAGTTTTTTTTTTTTTTTATTTTTTAAATAAAGTTATATAATTTTATTTCAACACACAACTCTTTAGTATTATCTGCATAAACCAATTATCGTTTTATGAAAACTTGAGTCTAAAACTGGACTCAAATTTTAACTGGTGGGTATTTTGGAAATTAAACTTTGAGTTTAATTAATTGTACTTAAACCTTTATCTACAAAAGACCCACACTTCGAAAAATAAAAGTAGAAGTAATAGAAATTAGTGTTATTTATTTATATATTCAAAATTAAATTTTTTAAGAACCTAACTGAAAACTTTTTACAAAATATCTTGACAAATTCAAGAAATTGAATTGAAAATCACAAAATCAGTATCTTAAAAAAAGAAAACCTCAATATAAAAATTAATATCAAGAAATATTTATTCTGTCAACATCATGTCCAAAAGAAAAGTACCATTATTATTTTTCTTTGTGGGACATAAAGAATAAAACAGACAGTGTGTTGACTTTCTTCAAACTACTAAAAATAACAATGAGTGAGTAAGATAACAATGAAACTAGAATTGCAATCTTAATAGAGTAGTTATTATATAAGTGGCCTTAGTAATTAATTGTTAATATTTTATATCTTTATGTCCATTTTTTTATTATTTAATTGACGAAAAGGTATATGATATTACAGTAAGACATCTGATTGCATAAAAATGAAATTATTTTTTGTTAATGTGTGTGTAAATAATGAAGCAATAAGTTAGTTAAAGTTTATGAACTTACCTTTTACTTTATCCTAGTTTAAAGATTATATAGTTTCCTTAAAAATCTTACTATTCTATGATTTAAATTTTATATAACATTAACCTTCATTGGGAGTTTGTTCTGTTAAAGAAATTAAAATCTAAATTTTAACAATTTATTAAATTTAAATACATGTCTGAAAAGAAATCTTTGCTAATTACCCAAAGAAATCTATCTTTTTTGAATGGCAATTAATTTAATTTTATAAATAATTGAATTAAATGAAAGTAACTGTTAATTCTGCAAATGCTTTTCCTTCAAAACGTTTTATATCACGAAATATATTAAAATGAGTAATAAAGTTACATCGTTATAATAAAGTTCACTAATTACTTCTAAAGATAAAAAATAGAGTTGATAATTACCTCTAGTGGAAAAACTTGCTCATTTTCGAACTATGAATATATATATATATATATATATATATATATATATATATATTGTACTTTAAGAATTACGTGTTTATTTATATTTTATCATTGCAAATTTCCTAAAACAAACTAGTTTTATTATATATATATATATATATGTTATGTACCAATAAAAGTAAAAGCATATAAAGTGATGAATTCCAGGATTTCATTGCATTTATTACCGGTTTTATTTCGCAAAAACGACACTTTTTGTTTTGTTTTTTATCTAACTTTTCTAAAGGAAAATTTTCGATTAAATATTCAATCAGCTTTTAGGATTCAAAACTATTTAATGTAATACAAGTTTTTCTTCTTATATAGCTTACTTGTTTATCTTTAAAATCTAGGCAATGCAAGCATTATAATTAAATAAGAAAATTTAAATTGAAAATTATGAAACTTTTAAGTATATATATCCATATATATTTCATGCATCAGAATTTGCGTTTCTTCTTTAAATAAATGATATTTAAAAACACATCTGAAAGCTATTTGATGATTTTTTTTCAAAGATCAAATAGCTTTGAATTGAACTTTTTTGATGTCTCTGAAATTTTTTGTAGTATTTTAATTAATTTAGATTTCTTGGGATTTAAAATAATACCTTTACTTTTTTTATGTAATGATAAAATACATTAATGAAATTTATTTGCACAAGTGCCATATATTTGTGAAAAAGTTAAAAATAGCAAGATCAATAAAAAATAAAAATTTATTTAAAAAAATATAAAAATTTTTAAGCACGCGATTCAAAAATCATTTCAGAAATAATTACATAATCCTCTTATATAGAGTCTTTAGTTAGATGAGATCCATACTTTTGTTAGATGAGTATAAAAAAATATGGAATTAAAATATCAAAAATTGAAAAAGGAGTAGTATTTTGAATTAATTTTAAAAATTTGAACTTTACAAAAATGAAAAATATTTATGCGTTTTTCAAGAATAAAAATCCTTTAATTACATTTTAAGACAATAATCCATAGTAAATAGTATTTACTATAAGAAATACTTTTTGGATGACGAGTCCTTTTAATTGATTATAAAAATTATACTGAAAAAAATTTATTAGTTTTAATATTTTATTTAATGAATAAATAATCAATACTTTACCCTTCAAGGTTTGGTAAAGATGGATCAACTCTTCTTGCTTCTTCAAGCAGCGCAAAAAACCCTTTGTTTATGCTAATTATAAACAAAAAATATTAATGCTTCACTTGTCATATGAATATTATTTATAAACAAGAAAAAAAAATATAAAATTAAGTAACACAAAATCAATTTAAATTACAGAAAATGTCTTTAAAGTAAAAAAAAAAGTTCAAGTTTTAAAACTATTAAACTTCTATATGCTATTCTTCTTCTATATGCTATATGCTTCTATTTGCTATATTATTGCGGAATAGCTTACAATAGTGCTTAATATTATGGAAAAACATATTTATACAATAGAAAGTTCCAATAAATAAATAGTCCATAAATAATTCATTAAAAAGTTGGAAATATGACACTTTGCTATTTCCAAATATCTCAAAGCAATGTCATCAATTAGATTTCTCTTCTTTGTCAATTATGAAAAATATGTGTTGTAGAAAATGATAAAGGAAAAGAGTGTTAATCAAATGTAGGAATACTATGACATAGACCTGCTAAAAAAAAGGATTTCTACGTTTGAAAAAAAAATCCCAGACATGTCTATTTTTTTTTTTTAAATTTGTGCAATTTAAATATAGCAAGTCTATTTTATTATGTTGATTTTCCTTGGACGGTTTTTTTTTCCTTGCTTAGTAAATTAATCAGTGTGAAAAAGCAAACAAACTTAAAATTAATTTGAATTATTTTATTATTCAATTGTCGTCTTTCTAAAAAATAGTAAAATAAATCTTCGATTTAAAAATTATTATCATCATTATTATAGTAAATTTTATTGAATTAGAATTAAAGATTAAATTTGTCTCCTTTTTTTCCAATATTTTTATTTCTTTTTATGTAAAATATAATACATATTTTCTTTCTCACTGTTAGATTTGTAATTTCAAATACTAAGAAAAGACAACGATATAAAACTAAATTTAATTTCCTTGTTAAATTTGAAAAAAAAAAAATGTATTCAGGTTAAATTTCATGTTAGGAACAATTTTTGAGGAATTGTTTGTTATAATAAATGAAATTTAATTAAAATTAATTTTGTAACAGTGCTGCCTCCTACGCACTGGAAAGAGGCCTCTTATGATGTTTCAGGAGAAACGGTTAGTAGACCTCGAGACTCTCACCCTAAAGGAAGTACAGCGGCGTAAACAGCCCCTGTCACTGAGAAACATTTAGTATAGCGGAATCACGAGGAAGAAACATTTTGTTTGTTCAGGAGAAATGGTCAGTAGGCCTCGAGATTCTCTCACGTAATGCAGTACAGCTCAACTTGCGCTCCTTCTGAGAAACGTTTAGTTTGCAGTCTCTCACGCCGAGATGAAATATATTTAGCACAACAATGTGCATTCGTTGGCCGACAGATTCTCACCTGGAGGCAGTGTATTTCGCGCCTTCTGCGCGTACCTGAGTATCGGGTTTTCTGCTTAGAAGGGAGTTCTTCCATGAATTTATAATTATATGTCTTTAAATGTGTTAAATATTGTTTGTCTCTGATTATACGTGTGTAAATAAAGCTGTGTGTTTTCAAACCTGTGTCTCAAGTCCCAGTGTCCCAACCACAATAAACAGTTACAATCCAGCTGCACAACCTTGCGCACTACAATATGGTACCCAAAGTAGGGCCGCCCATACTTGCACATTACAATTTCATGAAATAATTGTATCATTACATAAAGAAACAGAAAACAGGTTTCAGGACATAGAAATACAATAAAACTGTGAATAATTATTAATAATATAATTGTTAACTTCCTTTTATTGACTTCAAGTATCTCTAAAAATGCAATTCGGTGTTTCTTGCATGCTATAAAATTATTTTACTATATACTTTTTCAAAAAGGTATTCATGATATCCCCTCACTTTTTAAAATCGAGTAAAAACATGACTCCTTCAACGAATCAAATTTTTTTTGCCAATATTCTTTCCCCCTTTAAAACCTCCGATGTCCCTGAGGTGATCAAGTATTCAAAAGAAGTGTCGCGACTACATCGGAGCGAGAAATTCCTCGAAGCACTTACATAGATTTAAATATTTTAACTCCTCCCTTAATGGTATTTGAAGAACTACCTCTCAGTCTACCTCAAATATGCATAGTATCTCCAAGAAAGGTTTCCGATTTCTTGTTACATCTTGTGTAATGTCAGAGTGGAAGTGGAGTATTGAATAAATATATTTCACTAAAATTGTTACTTTCATATGAAAACTTGTGAAAAATTTTCATGGGCAAGTTTGAACTTTGAAAAGGCACTTAAAGGCATAGGAAAAAATTTTGAATTTTATCACTGTATACATCAAGATGAATTACTTTGTGGATTTTTATGCTTTTACATTGTGAAAAGCATAAAAATCCACAATCAGTGAAAGAAATCTTATAATATACCCAAGAAAAGTTGAGAAAATAAAAATTGTAGCTGTGTTTCCTCCTACGCATTGCAAGAGCACCCCGTGTGGCGTTTCAGGAGAAAAGATCAGTTGGCCTCGAGACTCTCACCTAAGAGGAAGTACAGTGCAATTTGCACGACCGCTGAGAAATGTTTAGTTTAAAGTCTCTCATCCCGAGAGAAAATATATTTAAAGTAACCCTGCGTATTTGTTGGCCTATAGGTTCTCACCCGGAGAGGAAGTATTTTCTCTCCTCGTGAGTATCTGCTTTTCAACTTAGAAGTGGAGTACTTCCCGGATTTATAATTATATGACTTTAAATGTGTTAAATATTGTCTGTCGTTAATTGTAGGGGTATAGTGTTTGGGCGTGTGTGAATAGTGTTGTGAGTTAGTATCTCAACAGTATTTCAACCCAACCGCACCTAGTTACGATCCAGCTGCATAACCCTGCGCACTACAATCTGGTGCCTAATGTGAGGCCGCCGCACGTTACAATTTTATGAAATAATTCAAGCATTACAAAAAGAGGTTACATTTAAGGGGTAAATTTAATTTAATTTTTAAATTTTTAAAAAACATTAATTTAATTTTTAAAAAACATTTTAAGGGGTGCAAAATACAAATATTTACAATAAAATTATGAATAATTATTATTATTAATAATATTGTTAACTTTCTTCTGATTTACTAAAGGATCTCTGAAATTGCTATTCTGTATTTTTTGGATGCCTTAAATTTTTTTACCGTGTACTTTTCCAAAAGGTATTCATGATATTCCCCTCACTTCTTAAAATCGAGTAAAAACATGACTCCTTCAACGAATCAATTTTTTTTCTTGCCAATATTTTTCCCCTTTGAAACCTTCGGTGTCCCTGAGGTGATCAAGTATTCAAAAGCAGTGTCGCGACTACATCGGAGCGAGAAATTCCTCGAAGCACTTACATAGATTTAAGTATTTTAACTCCTAGCTTAATGGTATTTGAGGAACTACCTCTCTCAGTCTACCTCAAATATGCACAGTATTTCCAAGAAAGGTTTCCGATTTCTTGTTACATCTTGTGTAATGTCAGAGAGGAAGTGGAGTATTGAATAAATATAATTCACTAAAATTGTTATTTTCGTATGAAAACTTGTGAAAATTTTTATGAACTTTGAAAACGGCATTTAAACGCATAGGAAAACATTTTGAATTTTATAACTGTATACACCAAGATAAATTGTTTTGTGGATTTTTGTGCTTTTTACAACGTATAGTGAATTAATTTTTATAATATATCCAAGAAAAGTTGAGAAAATAAAAAATTGTAACTGTGCTTCCTCCCACGCACTGCAAAGAGCACCCTGTGTGGCGTTCTGGAGAAATGGTCAGTAGGCCTCAACATTCTCGTACGAGAGGAAGTACAGCGCAACCTACACGACCGCTGAGAAACGTTTAGTTTACAGTCTCTCATGTCGAGAGGAAATATATTTAACACAACCTTGCATAACAGTTGGCCTATAGACTCTCACCCGGAGAGGAAGTATTTTCGCGCCCCGTGAGTATCGAGTTTTCGACTTAGAAGTGGAGTCCTTCCACGAATCTATAATGATATATCTTTAAATATGTTAAATATTTCGTTAATTGTATGTGTGCAGTGTTTATGCGTGTGTGAATAAAGTTGTGAGTTAGTATCTCAACAGTATTTCAACCCAATCACACCAGTTCGACCCAGTTGCCCAACTGCACACTACACTATAACATAGTTTAAAAATGACTAATTTATTAAAATATGCAACTTTATGGCAATAAAACTTGTTAATAGTTGTTATGTACAGAGGATTATACAACTGTTTTAAAATTAATATTAATGCACAAGTTTTAAACTAGAAATAAAGCCTGAATAATGATTACAATTCAGACTGATATGAATGTATTCTGGAATTTTCTCCTCTCATTTAGTAAATTAATACATCGTGATCATTTGAGAATTTATACAGTTTTAATGAGCTGATTTATATTTTACAGAATAGAATTATTAATTATTCAAAAGTACAATAATATAAAAATAGATAAAAATTGTAAATTAAGTTTTGAAATAAAAAAAATTTATAAAATAGCAATTCACATATAATGTTGTTTGGTTATTTTTTTTAAAGATTCTCAAATAATTATAAGATAAAAATGTTTCTGAAGCGTTAAACTGAAATAATAATTAAAATTATTATTATATAAACATTTCGAAACATCTTCTTTATCTGCTGCTTTCTAATAATACGGCTTTTAAGAATTTCAAATATTAAAATGCCAAGAATATCTTAACTAATAAAAGTACAGAATTTTAATTATCTTTGAATAAAAATTGCTTTGTTTCCTTTTTAAGGAAACATACTTATGAAAATTAAATTAGTTTATTATTTTTTGCCATTTCCAATCATATAATGTATTTTTGCAATCTACATATTCATAAATAATTAGTCCATAAATAATTCATTAAAAAGTTGGAAATATGACACTTTGTTATTTTCAAATATCCCCAAAACAATGCTATCAATCAGACATCTCTTCTTTGTTAATTATTAAAACAATGTGTTACAGAAAATGATGAATGAAAAGTTTGTTAACAAATGCATTAATACTGTTACTTGAAATCTCCATATTGCATTTATTAAAATGCAATATGGAGCTTTCAAGTATATTTCATTTATTAAAATGCAAAGTGAAATTATAAACAAGTGCACATAGAAATACGAGTAAATATTTCCACAAATCGAATAATGATTGTAAAATATGATTAAAGCTAATGAACGCAAAATATTTAAAAACTACATCAAATTGTAATAACGTCATGTATTAAATTTTATATTAACTCAAAAGTATTCATTTAAAAAAATGTGTTACAGAAAATGTTGAATGAAAAGAGTGTTAATCAAATGTAAATAAACTACATTATTAAAAGCGTCAAATTATAATAACGTTATTTGTTAAATTTTGTATTAACTCAAAAATATTAATTTTAAAGGTCGTAAAGTTAAACAGTTAAATAGAAAATTAGTCTATTTTAACAAATATTTAAATTTTGTAATTATTAGGCTTCTTAGTTTATTTTAATGGAAAAAAGTGATCATGGTAAAATTTTGAATAATTTTAAAAGTATTCCGACAGAAAATTCTTATTTATTGTTAGCATTTTGCAGAAGAAAAAAATAGTACGTTGCCCAAAAAGTTTTTTTTAATGATAATATGGAAAAAATGGAGTTTATTCCTGGAAACTGGAGTTCATCCAGTTTTTAAATGAATAAAAAAAAGGAGTTTGAATAAAAACAATAAAATCTTGCAGAACAAATGAGATTATTCTTTGCTTAGAAATAATGTCTTAATAATGCCATCTGCGAATACTTTCAGTGAAAGTATTCGCAGATGGCCGATTTATAATGAAAAACATGTTTCTGTTATTTAATAGGGCGTATTTCATGAGAGCAATTATCAGATGTTCCAAAAAAGAACTATTTTACTCGGAATTTTAAAATAATTATCAAAATATTCATAAAATTTGATTAAAAAATTAAAAAGAACCCAAGATGAATGAAGATGTAGAAAGTATTCGGATACAAGAATAATGTGAAAATTTATTGTGGTGATTTCCAATCATTTTAAAAAATGTTTGCTGATTGCTTTCCAGTATATGATTAAATAAAATTTTAATTAAAATTAGCGTTTTCTTTACAGTGAATTAAGTCTTAGAAATGGTAGGAAAGATTTGGAAACTATTATTTCTGAGTGAAAATGAATTTTGCGACCCCATAAAGAAAATGAAATATTAAATAAAGTTTCATTTTCGACTGAGGTTTATCATACAAACAATAATTAAAAAGTATGATACTTAAAAATATCAACTGTTATTAAACAAGCATGAAGCGATTGAGATCTTATAATCATGGATTCATTGTTAATAAATTAAAAAGAATTCAAGGATTAATTCTATAAAATGATCAGCTTAAAATTCAGTCCAGCAATTAAAAGAATTCAAGGATAAAATAATTCAGTCCAGCTTCAATAAATACTCTGAGTACGCGTATCAATTCATTGTTAATCAATTAAGAAATAATTCGAGGATTAATGCTCTTAAAATTCAGTCCAGCTTCAAAACGCTGGTGTACACGTATAATTGTTAATCAATTAAAAAGAATTCAAGGATTAAATCTACTAAAATTCAGACCAGCGTCAATGCTCTGGAGTACATGTATCCATTCATTGTAAATCAATTAAAGATTCAAGGATTAATGCTACTAACATTCAGTCCAGCTTCAGAACTTTGATGTACACGTATCAATAAGTGCAGCATGGAATACATGACTAGAACTCATTTCCACGGCTGAGTTGCTAGAAGAAAATATTTCGTGAACGAGAAAACTCTTAGACGTAAACTACGCTTAGCTTTCGCAAAAATCAGCACCATATTTCCGAATTTTTGAAAAAAAATGATCTTTCGGATGAGAGACAGTTCAATATTTTTTGATGCATGTAGTGAGAAAATCAAGCACAGAAATGCATCTAAAGAATATTTTTTTCAATAGCGACGAATGGAAGAGGTTCTGTATATATTTGGGATTATGCGAGCGCATTTGACGCAACAAATATGGCCGTTACTGAAAGAATCATGAATCATAATACGGACATTGATGAATTAAAAAGCAATTTGCTGCAAGAATAAGCCATTGGATAAGATATAAGAGTGTGCTGCAAGAATAAGCCATTGAATAAGGTATAAGATTGTGCTGAAAGAATAAGACATCGTTTTAAAGATTAGATTCAAGACAAGAGAGACGAGATTATATTTTGATACACAATAAAGATCCTAAACATACAGCATGAAATATTAAGCTTTGGCTGTTATTTAACATGCCAAAATTTCTTTAATTTCCTCCACATTAGCGGAATATCAACTCCAATTAGATTTTGTGGGATATTTTAGATAACAAATTAAAATTTAAATCGTTTTCCAGTAAAGTTGATCTAAAAATAGCTTTTGAAGAATAATGAAATTAAATTAAAAATTCAACTACTTTCAAACATGTCAAATCCCTGTCTCGAAGACTGCAAGACATTATATACCCAATTAACTATTAATTGTAAATTATTTTGTCCGTACGAATATTTTTTACGCTATTAGATAAATAGATATTTAGATTCTTTTGTTCCAAATATGTGAACGATTCATTTATTTTAATTAAAGTAAAATTTTTAAATATGTTTGCATAATATTTAGTTTTAGTTAAAAATTTTAATTAAGGATTGAAATTTCAGTCTCTTTTAAATATAAATTGTATACGAATACTTTTACATTCATTGCATATTTTTAAATGCATCGTGATGATTTTAATAATTTTATTTATGTGTTTGCTGTTAGAACTCTGTTAAGAAATTTATTTTTTAAATGAGTCATTTTTATTTATTTTAAAAAACAATAAAAATATATAAAATATGAAGAGAAATATTTTTCAGGTAGTAAACCCTACAAATATATTAAAAAACTAATAAAATACATTAAAAAAAAATTAAATTGTGTTTTTGTTTTGCCTCATTTCAAAAGTATTTTATGTTAAATGAGTATTTAAATAAAATTTCAACTAAAAAATTTAAAATTTGCAATTTCAACAATTTTCTTATGGTATAATAGAGCGCACAACATTCTTGTAAAAAAATGTTAAGTACAGTAATAAAAATGGTAAATGGATGAAAACAATTTATTCTTTTTTTTAAAAAAAACCTCAAAAAATAATTTACTAAATTTATGGAATGAGTAACGAGTATAAAATTTTAATAAGGTTGTAAAACCTTGGCAAAATGAACTTCATATGCTTTATTGGTTTTGTAACAAAGAATTTGAAAGAAAATCCGGTACTTACGTATTAACGGTACCTTGGCGACAGTTGCTCCAATAAAGAGCACACGCGCCAACCGCAGCTACAGATTTGGCGGTTTTTAAGTGCCGCCAATCTACACTTAAAATTTTTGTTCCAAATAATGAAATATATATGAAATACTTCATTTAAAAATCAAAACGCTTTCAAAATATTTTTTATTCCAAATAATAAAATATATAAAACACTTCATTTAAAATCAAAACGATTTCAAAATTCAAAACACTTTATTTAAACACAAATTAGTCAAAACCACTTTATTTAAACACAAATTAGTCAAAACCACTTTATTTAAACACAAATTAGTCAAAACCACTTTATTTAAACACAAATTAGTCAAAAACACTTTATTTAAAACACAAAGTAGTCAAACGGAGTAAGTAGTCAAAGTCTCACACGATAAACACACTGACTGAAATTGCATTTCCAAAACTTACGTTCACCAAAATAAAGTTTCATGTCATGGGAATTGGGACATTTTCGTTGTTTTGGTAAAATATTTCGCACCTGAAAAAATAAAATTGCATCTTGTTCTGTTTCTGAAAATCCCAAATACGCATTTTCGTAGCACTACAAAATGGCGTCAAAACTCAGCAATCTGCAGCTGTTATATTGGCGCCACTTAAAAACCGCCCAAACCCTCCAAATCTGTAGTTGTTAGTTTGGCGACACTTAAAAACCGCCAAGTCTGTCGCCGAGGTACCGTTAATACGTAAGTACCGAAAATCCATATCGGTACAATAATTTGGAATTTTGCTTTTAGAAATTTAAAAATTTTGTAATTAAGAAAACTATGCTAAATTTCCGAAATTAAAAACAACAAATATTTAAAATTAAGTCTTTTAGACCTTTTTTAGTAAGATACTTTTAATGTTGTAAGCATATGCTCTGATGACACGGAAAATAAATTGTTAAGATTCCATCAACAAATGAATCCATTCTCTCAAAGATTCTCAGAAGATTGGCAATTTAAGACACATTTCAATTTACTTTATTCAGAGAGGAAACAATGCTAAGACTTACTCTTTTCTCGCCGTACATGTAGAGTTCCATCATCTCTGGCCCATCCGTACATGTAATGCGGATACAGGACTGAAGAAGGAATACATAGTCACGTTTCAATTGATCTACTTCGGCCGACATATCCTGCAAGTTCCTGAAAGCACAGACACAGACAGTTCCTAATCCAAATACAAATAAACGCCATCTTAAGAGCCAAAAGTAATTGAATTCCTGGCGATGGTTGCAATCGGTGGAGGAATTTTCACCACTAACCAAGTGCTCGCTGCTATGGCGTAACATTCCCTGAGTAACATTTTGTTTGGATCCAATTATCTGCGGAATGGTTGAGGGCCACAAGCTGTGCTTTCAAGAGCAACAACTGTGGATTGAATTAATTATGTTTGGGGAAGTTATAGTTTGGCATTGTTTACTTATTTATTTGGGGTCCATTGATTTCTAATTATTGGATGTATTAATAGAGTGAATGTTCATGTTAAAAAGTGGTAACTACTTATACTTTTAACTCTTTTATAATTAAAAATGTATTATAATTTTTAACAAAAAATTTATGGCCAAACATTAATTATTAAATTTTTAATTTAATTTTTTTATTAACGGAAAACCGGTAAAATGTAGCTTCCAAGAAATTATTCTGTTTGGATTCTTCTATCAGCAGAATGGTTGAGAGGATGAGAACCACAGACTATATTTTCAGAAATAGCACATGCAAATTGAATTATTTATATCATAAACAAGTTTTAGTTCCTTAATAGTTTATTCATCTATCTGGCCTTGATTACTTTTTTTTTAATTAAAGCAAAGCTTTTATTGGAATTTTTGTAACGATAAATGTTGTGCCATCTTGTTACTCTTTACAGAACTGTTTATGTTGGAAATTATTTTCTAACACCTGTGAATTGAATTATTTAGTTTCTTAATAGTTTATTCATCTTGCCTTGATTAACTTTTTAGTAACATCTTGCAAGCTGTTTATGTTGGAAATTATTTTATTGGAATTTTCTTAACGATAAATGTGAAATCTTGTTTACATTTACGATAAATTGATTATACATTTGAAAATTACGTTAAAAGTAACTTAGCAGTTAGACAGACTGTTTTACACACAACAAATCTTTAAAATATTATTCTATAAAATTGAATCAAGACAAGATTGCTTTAAATTTTTTATTCGTCTGAAACAAAACTCCAGAAAAACATTATTCTATAAAGTGATTGTGAGAAATAAATTCTTTTAAAGTTTTGTTTTTATCTGAAATTTACAGCATAACCGAAGGAATTTCTTTCTGGTTATGCAGTTTTTCAGATAACTGCTACTGCTCTTGCACTGACTGAGCATCTCAGTTTGTCAAATAATTTTACAGACAAGTCAGATGGATTTTTCTTCAATTTCTCATTGATTTTCGAATCAATCGTCCTCACATTTCGAAATCATTCTTATTTTTCTGTGAATGTGTAAATTACTACACAAAATTACAAGTAAACTGCTGAAATATCTCATCTCCTCAAAAACCACACAAAATAAGCAGTTTAAGCGATAAAAACACAAGCACCATAATCGGTGGCGTTAGAGGATGATTACAAGTAGGCGAAATGCATATGCCCAAATATCTTAAGCTACAATTATGGCATTAAAAAAAATTTGAAACCCCTTAATTATGCTATTCCCCAAGAGGGGTCCTCAAAAATAATTTTTAACACATAATTCCTTTAGATCATTGAAAGTTGAAAAGAGAAGATATAAATGGCAAATTTTTTCTTCAATAATTTAATGCACATCAATGAAAACGCAAAAATATACAAATGCATATACCATTTTAAATAGGTTCAGTCTATATTAAAAAATGAATAACATTCTATATTTGATTGTGTATATTTTTTAGATTGAAACAAGAATAATTTTTATAATAAACTTATGTGACATATATATACTTATCCTTTTCAAAAAAAAAAAAAAAATTGAACCAGAAACCTTTTATGATTTTGAAAAAAAAATCTACTTCAATTAATAATAATAAAAAGTAGAAAATTAGAATGTATTTTCTAACGAAATAAAATAAACGCATTACACTTACATAATTGTTGTTTGATAATAATACTATAATAAACATATAGAACTAATTATAATGGTAGTTTGTACAATTTCAGTAACACATATTTATTTTAAGTCGAAACCAATTGATTGTTTCTTTGACCTTAAACATTTCGTGTTTAAAAGGCAATCCATTAAATTTTGGTGTAAGTTTTATAAAGCACAGTGCACAAAATGTAAATTGTATCATGCACAGTCATGCTTAGCAAAACATGTAAGAAATCCTATTCAGAGGGTGGAAAGAAAAAACGACAAATGACAGATAAAACGAGCGCTTTTAAGCATCATGCACCACCAAGTATCCTCATTTGGTGTTGTTAAGCGGGATGCGTGCAAACACGCTAAATACAGGATGCTGGCTGCAGTTGTTGGAATCTAAAACGGCATTTCGCACTCAGACAAGATTGGCCACTTCTCGTAATGGCATTCTCCCCACTGAAACGTCGTTCTCTCAGCAGAGAGTGTGTGGCGTTCAACTTAAAAGCAAACAAGAGAGAGTGATCTAGGCACTCACAGCTGCTTACTGTGATTCCTAAATTGCTCCTGTTGCAACATTCGGGACAGCTTCTGGATTTCGTCGTTCAAGAAATGGTTGCGGTTCTGCAGCATCTCCAGTTTGGAGCGGAGTTCCTGAAGGTCTTTTTTCTTCCTCTCAAAGTCCCTAGAGAGAAACTGGTTTCAGTGTGCTTACAGAAAAAAAATTTCCACCGTTTTCTTAAAGCATAATTTTATTAATAATTGTATTATATTGCGTGTATATAAAAGTATGTATTAATACACATTTTATAATTATTTCATAAATTTTAATAATATAAAATCTTATAATTATAAATAAGTTTCCTATTTGGAAAACATACTAAAACATACAAAACCACTTAACAAGCAAACCATACAAAACCACTTAACAACAAGGACCACTATCATTTAACAATACCATTTAACAACTAAAACATACAAAACCATTTAATAACAAGGACAACAACTAATAACGACCAAAACATACAAAATCCCTTAATAACAAGGTATTTGTACAAATTAACACTATGCGAATTCAAATTTTTTGAAAAAAATATTTAAAGAAAAAGCAACATATTTTTTTAAATTAAATTTTTAATTAAATTTTTTAATTAAACTTTTTAAAAGAAGAAAATATTTTGTTAAAAATATTTTTATATTTATTAATTTTTTATATTTATTAATTTTTTATATTTATTAATTTCTTAAATTTTTATAGTGAAAAATATTTTTATTGTTTTTAAATTGCATAAGGAACATTGTTACTATTAAAGCAAAAGAAAATTTGTTACAATTACTCATTTAGTATTGAAAAATTTTTTTTTTTTTTTAATCATACCTTTCAAGTTTTAATTTCTCAACCTCGTCTTCTTTAAATTCCAGCGCCATCTTGATGCTTTTTCTCGATTTAGGCACTTTGCAAGCTCGCACTTGACGGATCTAATAAAAGAAATTAAAAAATATTAATCATTATCTTTTATTCTGAAAGAAATATTATTTGTTAGCATATTTGAGTTTCTGATACGGTCATATTTGAAATCAAAAATTTTTTTTGCTACTAATGCGTTTAACTGAATATGTTACAGTAATTCATATTTCTTTAAAATACAAGTTGAAAAAATATTTGCAATTTTGGTGGATTTTTGTGAAAATATACATCTTCCTTTTTTGTTTCTTTGAAAAGACGTATTCAATATAATGTGACCGTGGATCCATCAAGCAAACCATGCTTCCTCCTATGCACTGCAAGAGTGCCCTTTGCGGCGTATTGAAGAAATCGTCAGTAGGCATCGAGACTATCACCAAAGAGGACGTACAACAAAACATGCACTGCCGTTAGTTACGAGCTCTCATCCCGAGAGCTAGAAGTGTAATCATTCCACAAATGCATAGCTAGATGTTTTAAATAAGTTAAATATTGTCTATCTTTAATTGTAATTGTGTTGTTTACTTGCTTGTGAAATAAAATTGTGCGCTCTTAAAAGTGTGTCTCAACTCGATCACACCCAGATCCAGCTGCACAAACAAACAGCCGGCATCCACTACAATGATAAATATTCGTACGTGATTATAACGAAAGTAAACATATCTATGTTATAAAATAAAAATACAACAGAATTTTCTTAGAGCAGAACTCTTAAGACTATAATTAATTAATCATTTCTTAAAAATAAAAAAAAAACCGAAGTATAATTAATTATCTTTTGAATGATAATTATTTTTCAGTAAAAATATTTCTATCCAAAATTATTATCGAAGTAATGCAAATAAAATTCTTTTGTACCCAAAATTGTTTCCAATCTACGTTAATCTGAAGTTAGACAGCCAGTTATTAAAAAAATCTAAAGTTGCTGAATGATAGTTTTTTTTACATCACACACGAAAAAAAAACAAATCAAAGAAATATTTTAATGATAAATGAATGTAGTCTTTTAGTCATAGTGGCGATTTAAGAACAGAATAATATTATGCAATGCAGAATAAGTTTTTTAAAATAGTATGTTATTAAATTGCCATTTCTTTGGAGCATAATTCATTATCAATTACATTTTGTAATTGTTTCATAAAAATTTAATATAGAATTAAAAATATGAATTTATTTACAAATTTTGAAAAATAATTGAATTTTAAATATATTCATTGAATAACAAAATATATTTTCAATTGAAAAATAGCCATTTGTTGACGGAAGGAATAATATATTCTTTCATATTATATTTGCAAGAATATTCTTATTTCTTCAAGAAAATTATTTTATTTAGATATCCAAAAAAAAAAAAAAAAAAAAAAAAATAATAATAATAATAATTGTCATATTTTTATAAATAATGTAAAAATTAAACTTATTTTAGCCTTTAAAGTTCTTGAAATGAATAGCATTCTATTTAGAATAATTTTTAGAACAATTTATTTTAAGATACACTCAAGAGCCGAAACATTATGACCATCTGTCAATAACGAGTTGGCCCACCTTTGGCGAGCAACACAGCTTCAACTCGCCTTGGCATGGATTAATATCACCACTTAATACCAGTTAAATACCACTTCCACCTGATTACGTGCCTTCCACGTCATCCAGGCGAGTTCATTGAAAAATGTAGGAGTGGTCATAATGTTTTGGCTCTTAAGTGTATATTTTTAAAGTATAACAAGTAGCTATCGACTTATGAGGATTAGATGATTAATATTTTATTTACTTAGTAAATTCAGAATTGCATTATAGAAAATATAGACCTTATTAAAATTATTAATCTATTAAAATTAAATGCTGTACAATAAAAATAAACTATACTAATAATATAAATAAATTATGCTATATAATGCTGTACCATAGATATAACTTAAAATGTCTTACATTAATTCGTTTTGTAGTACTGATAATCGTGATTCTCCTTCGTCTGTATCCGAAGATGGTGATAACCTGAAAATAAAAAGTTTCTTTTAAGAAAGTGTAGATATTTGGTTATATTTAAGAAGTTATAGACTTACAATGATTCAAATTTTCTATCATTCTAACTTATTAAGGCAAAAAATAGTTATTAAAAACTCTATAAATCTCCTTATAAACAGGTTGGTAAATAAATTAGAGGGAAATTTGAAATCAATATCTAACATACATTGATGTCTAAAAGTTAGACATAATTCGCGAAATGGGAAAAATTATCAGTAAATAAAAGGGAAAATTATTCGAATTCCTTGTAGAGAATCATTTGTTGAAAATGAAACATTGTCTTTATGCAAAACATTTCAATTGACGTCGTCAAATGCAAAACACCTGCTCGAAGAAACAGGTGCTATGACTAGCTATGACTCAAAAATATTATAATTCTAACTTGATAAGGTAGAAAATAGTTATTAAAAACTTCGTAAATCTCTATATAAATAGGTTAGTAAAGAAATTAACGCAAAAATTACGAGGCATAAACAATTCAGCCAGGTTTTGCGCAATTGATGTGCGAAAGAACTTTATTAATGATCAAACAGGACAAATGAGGAAAAAAGACGCTAACAGGTCAAAATGAAGAATCGCTGTGATGTTGGAATCTAGGCTATTACGGACCGAGATATCTTGAACTCTGAATTTGCCTCAGTGTGTGACTTCAAGACTGTGGCAGAGGTTTCAAAGTGCGGGAGATGTTAACTGACAATCAGTACCGGACTGGCCAACAGTCACAACCACTTGCCAAGACTAAAAGGGACAAGGACAGGGAAAAGTTCAACAGATTAGAAAAAAATTTCACCGATTAGAAAAAAAATTAATTTCAATTCTTTGTACCCCAGTTCGAATAAGCCTTAATGACCAGCAAATAGCTTCTAGAGAGTTCGTTGGTAAAAGGAATGTAGTTGCTTTATATCCGTAAGAATTGCATAAGATCAGTATTTTGTTGCTATTATAGGTATATGTTGCAAACTTCAGACGCCATATCTTGTTGTGTGTAGGTTATTATGTAAATTAACTTGTAAACTATCTGGTAAGGTATAAGCAATAGTTATTTGACAACAAAATATGGATGTCGTGTGCTGATACGGAAAAGCAATAGTCATTTTCCATAAGTAGTAATAGCCAATCAACACACGAAAAACAAAACTTTTATAATATAACAAAAATCTATTTTAAATGCCGTGAACAAGAATGTTTTTACGTAATTGCTTACAATAATAATTAATTATAAATATAATTAAAAATATGCATTACATTTCAATCAAAATTATAATTAACCGAATATACAGTAAATATATTTAAAAAAAGGAAAGAATCTTTTTGTCTGTAAAAATATTTTAAGAACTTTCCATCAGTGGTCTTCATCTTACTGGTAAAATGGATCTACTGAAAGGAAAAGGTTAAGGAAAATCCCTAAAGCTGTTTTGATCCCTAAGAAAAATATGATCCCCAAATTTATCTTGTTCATCCTATAATTAGAAGAGGGAACTTTTAGTTTGACTTGTTTATCGAGTTTCGGATTAAGCTCCATCAATATTTAATTCCATCCCGCTAATAACAGATCGCTCCAACCCCAATTATTAAAATAAGAGAAGATATGCAAAGGATTGTTATATACACTTGCAACGGATTGTTATGCTGCTGACATCGTCGCTCAGTTAATATCATACAACATATATTTTAGGCTTACAATAATGCATGTTCTATGAGGAGAAGATGTCTGCTATGGGAGTGGAGGCTGTCAGATACCCAATGTCACTGTCTGTTCAAGACCTCTGATTTTGCAATTCATGACAGTTGGTTTGATTTCGACAGACGAGAGCAGCAATTTTGTTGTATATTAATACGTATGTCTAATTATAAACAATTTTATTGTATATTATTATATAGTCTGGCACATTTCTAGTCTTCCTCTGATCAAATTTCTTACCAACTGATGGAAGTTCCTTTTCCTTACACAAACCACAACAGAACTTTTTACGTAGAAAAAAAAAGGTTATGTCAGTTAAAAATGCTATTTAAATTTTTATTGCTACTATGAATAATTTCTTTGTAATGTGGGCATGTATAAACTTTTGCATATTTTTGCCGTTTTCTCTCATATACATTTTAAGTTAGCCACATGCTACATTGGAGAATGGGAATAACAATGTAATTGATTAAAACGAAATCTAAGACACGTACAGATTTTTTAATGAAATCTTAAAAGATATATCTCATCACTGATACTTCATTTTTTCCGTTTTGGTAAAAATACAACCATTGTTTTAGGAAAGATAATTGAAAAATCCACTTCTTTAGAACAATAGAATTGATAAAACAAACAATAAAAATTTTATGAATGTGCTTCAGAAGTACTGCATTGAGCCAGTAGAATGTTATAGGCTCACTTCATGTATTTTCTTTTTACTTAGATTAAATGTGGAGGAGTTACTAGTTCAAGTCCCACTCTTTCTAATATTTTCTTTTTGGGATTGTATTAAACAGATATCCTGTGATGAGTCATATTGAATAATGTTTAACCTATCAGATATGATAACAGATATATATATAGATAGATAAAATATACAGATATAAGGGTCTCTGATAAAAAAGGATATGGTAACATAAAAAGAAATAAACAATAGTACACGATTAAGACTTAAAAATAAAAGTAACTAATATTTATATTATAATAGTTCATTTTATTCTTGCTTAAAATGGCGGGCTCGATCTTACTCGAGATGCACAAATGTTGATCAGTGCTTAAAGTTTAAAAATGTTGATCTATTAGGAAACATTAAAAGCAATCTTTTAATTACCAAATAATTTACTGAAAGGTAGAAAACTTTATGCATTATATAAGTTATTTGATTTCATGAGGAATCAAATTTCAGAAAATGTTGCCAATGGTCAGTATGTTGTCAATGGTGTTCAATCAGCATACAAATGTGCTCATAAATAAAATATTTATTTAGTTGTTGGTACTATGGATTGACTATTAAATGCAATTTAAAAATCAAAAGAAACTTATTTATTATAATAGAAATCATAATAAATTATTTTAATCAAATTGTTAGTAGTTAATTTAGTAGTTATGTTAGAATTAGCCATAAGCTTATTTTACGTTTAAGAATCAGTACAAAAATCTCGTAAATGTTTAATAGATCAGGATAACAGCTGATTAACTAGGAATATTTTTTTGTTCTTATGCAGCTGGCAAACACTTAGACAATTGTCTTGTATGCCTTAAGGCAAGCACTGCACCGGCGTTACTCATTTAGCACTATCCAAAAGGTTCGTGTGGCTTGAAGATAAACTACGGACGCGGAGTAATAATAACTTCGCAAAGCTCTATGATCATGTTAGACCGGGACCTACGGTTTAAAGTCGATTCCGAACCACTACAAACATCCATGTCACCGCTAGGAACTCGAACCCGAAACCTGTGATACCGAGCGCCAGAGCGCTAGTCACTCGGCTATAAAGGTCCTTAACTCGGAATATAATCATATAAATCCAAATTCATCTATAGAAAATGTAAATTGTGATTATTAACGATAAAGATATAGTATGCGATTCTGATAGTCACCCGATAAGATATTTTCCTACATCGAAAAATTTTACATTCTAGTATTAACTATATTAAAGCATGTTCAGTCAGAAACTAAGTGTTATGGTTTCGATCACTTACATAATATAACGAATATATTTATTTAAAATAAAATTTAAAAACTTTATGTACAGGAGACAAAATTGATAGATTTTAATTAAATAAGAGATCAAAACCATTCTTTTACCACGAAATCTTATTTAATTAAATATTTTAATACCAACGTTTTCGTCTATACTAAGAATTGTAAGAAACACAAATTAAATGATATAAGAGCAGAAAAAAAGGCAAGCTAAAAAATTAAGAGCCGTGACAAAGCCAGTAATTACAAGAAAAATATTCACTGCTTAAAATTTTAGCGGAACATAATTAACAAGGCTTTGTAGGCGTTGAAGAAAATTAATTGAAACGTAACAACCAGGTCTTAAAATCAGCAGTTCGCTCGAAAGAAATCGCCACCTCCAGAAAAAAAAAAAAATCTGCAGGAGAGCTATCGGCTCACATTTCAGCGAGCACTGAAGTACAAAATGAAGATAGATTGTGACTTAATTTAAATTTAAGAGATTTTTCTCTCCGTGTATTGGAGTCCTGAGTACTGAAAAGTATTGACCTGAACCTCGAATTTGGTTGAGTAATAATGAAAATTATAAGGTCATAAATTTTAACTAATGCTTTGTTGAAAGTTAAGGAGAAGTTTTGGAAAGTTTGTTTCCGTTTGTTTTTGTCGGAGCTCGATTATAATGTTGTTGTTGAACTTGAAAAATTGTACAGATTTCGAGTATTATTAATTAGTGCATTTTGAAAGATAGAGTTCACAATATTTAATGCTTATTATATATTTTTTTAGTGATTATAAACAGCAGAACACGTTTATTGAATAAATCCCATAATGGAATGCACGTAAGGTTTCTACATGATTAATTTTTATAGTTTTTTTCCGGTAAAGAATGATTTTAATAGTGATATTAACTATGTGATACAATACTGTATGCATTACAAATCTCATTGGAGAAGCATCGAATAACTTTATTAAAATTGCTTGCATAACCCTGCTTCATAAAATGCAAATAATGACTATTAAAGATAAACATATGCAATTCTGATAGTCAACTGATAAGATATTTTTCTTCATTGAAAAATTTTGTATTCTAGTATTAATTATGAACTATATCAAAGCATGTTCAGTCAAAAACTAAGTGTTATGTTTTCTACTTTTTACATAATATAACGAATATATTTATGATTTAAAAATAAAATTTAAAAATCTTTATATACTGGTGACGAAATTGATAGATTTTAATTAAATAACAGATCAAATACATTTTTTTACCACGAAATCTTATTTAATTAAATATTTTAATACCAACATTTTTGTCTCTACTAAGAATTATAAGAAACAAATTAAATGATATAAGTGCAGAAAAAAGCAAGCTGAAAAATTAAGAGCTGCGACAAAGCCAGTAATTACAAGAACAATATCTCGTGCTTAAAATATTAACGAAACATAATTAATATGGCTTTGTAGGCGTTGAAGAAAATTAATTGAAACGTAACAACCAGGTCTTAAAATCAGTTCGCTCGAAAGAAATCACTATCTCCAGGGAAAATCTGCAGGAGAGCTATCGGCTCAAATTTCTGCGAGCACTGAAGTACAAAATGAAGATAGATTGTGACTTAATTTAAATTTAAGAGACTTTTCTCTCCGTGTATTGGAGTCCTGAGTCTGAAATACCGAAAAGTATTCACCTGAACCTCGAATTTGGTTGAGTAATAATGAAAATTATAAGGTCATAAATTTTAACTAATGCTTTGTTGAAGTTAAGGAGAAGTTTCGGAAAGTTTTTTCCATTTTTTTTTTTGTCGTAACTTGAGTATAATGATGTTGATGAACCTGAAATATTGTACAAATTTCGAGTATTATTAATTAGTGTATTTTAAGAGATGGAGCCTACAATACTTAAGGCTTGTTATATTTTTTATGGTTATAACAGAACATATTTACAGAAATAACAGAACATATTTATGGAATAAATCGCACAATGGAATGCACATAAGGTTTTTCACTTGATATATTTTTATAATAGGGCCTGAATGGCCGAGTAACTGGCGCTCGGCACCACAGTTTTTGGGTTCGGGTCCTGGCTGTGCCATGGATGTTTGTAGTGGTTCTGAATCCACTTTAAACCGTAGGTCCCGGTATAACATGAGCGTTGCGGGGTATTGTTACCCGCATCCGTAGCTTATCTTCAAGATGCACGCACCTCCTGGGTAGTGCTAAGTGAGTAACGTTGGTGCAGCGCTTGCCTTCAGGCATCGAAGATAACTATCTGTTTGTCAGCAGCATTAAAACAAAAAAATTATAGTTTTTAAAGAGTAAAACATGATTTTAATAGTGAAATAAATTATGCGATACAATTTTGTATGTATTATAGGTTTCTTTGGAAAAATATTGAAGAAATACTTTATTAAATTGTGTAACCGTGCTTCCTCCCACTTATCGGGCTACCTGATGTCCAATTGGCTAGCTCTCCGGGCATTACCACAAACTTCAGGTTCGAATCCAGGCTGTGGCATGGATGTTTGTTTGTTCGGAATCCACGTTAAACTGAATGTCCCGGTCTAATTAGCCTAAAGTGTATATAAAATGACCATAGAGAAACAAATTAAAAATAAACCTACGTATTCGCGAGAGCGCCTTCTGTGGCGTTCAGAAGAAGTGAACAGTTGGCCTATAGACTCTTATCCGAGGAGGAAGTATATTTCGCGCATCCCGCGTGTACCTGAATATCGGGTTTTCTGCTTAGAAGTGAAATCCTTTCACGAATCTTTAATTATATGTCTTTAAATGTGTTAAACAATGTATGTGCGTAAATAAATAAAGCTGCGAGTTCTCCAACCTGATCCTCAAGATTTCAACCTAACCACACCCAGTTACAATCGGATTGCCCAACCTGCACACTACAATTGATAGATTTAGTATATTAAATATTCAATCTTAATTCAGTGGTAACATGCACAATCTAGCATACGAATAAGTAAGATACCGATTCCTGTTTGTGGAGTGTGTTATTGCCGCTGATTTGATACAAATAATATAAAATTTTTTTTTTTTTAAAGTCAATTCCTGCTTTTTCCCACCGTATTGCAGAAAGTCTTTTTTAAATAGTTTTCATTCATTTTTTAAGTTTATCTGGCGTCATTTATTGGTAGATATATGCAACTTAAATCTAAAAACCTAAAATTAATGAATTAACATTTGAAAAAACTGTATTAACATCAAGTGTCATCCACTACAAGTTCAAAAATGCATTTGAACTTGAGTGGACGATTGGAAAATTTGAACAAGATAGATATAGGGAGAGTGTGAGATGATAGAAGGAATTGGGAAAAGGAGTAGATTCTGAGCAGATTGTGATATCTCACCATTGACAATCAGAATATATAATATTTATGCAATTTCTTTATAATTTACATGTAAGGTAAACACTCACCTTGGAAGTCTGCTAAAGTATAATTTAACTATAATATTCCAGAGAATAAATTTATTTTTACATTCTCACATACGACCAATTCTAATTTAGAAATTTAAAAGGGTTCGAATAAAGTAATTGTAGAAATATTTTCAAAAAAATATATTTCTAACGAGTCATACGGGAGAAAACTATTTAAAAACAATCACCATGCATGAATATCTCCTTAGTTCTTAATTAATTACTCATGGCTTTTAAGAGTAATTATTTATTAATGCATTGAAAGATTTAATATTTCAGTTCAGAATTCATTAATTACATTTTAAAAATGCATTTTTAAATTTACTTTGCGAATAACATTAGGTAAATTAATTAGTTTATCCAGTTAATTATATGCATTTGTTTTAGTAAATTATACAGCAGCGTAAAACATGGTACATTTATTACTTTTCAAATTCTTTTGCACGTATTTCTAAAGAATCAGAGACTTTTTATTTTAATAAATTACTTTTCCTCAATTTTTCACGTTTTGTGTTCATTATATTCCACACCATTCCATTCATTGCTATACAAATAATTCATATGAGAAAATTTTTCTTCAAATTAATCATACAATGCCGTACAAAAGTATGCATATGTGTAATTTCTGCAATTCTAAGAAACAAAGTAGAATGAAAGATTTCAATGCGAAATGAACACTAATTAATTCTTCTTTTAGTACAGTATGTTTATTAAACATATTTTTCAAAAATTTAAAAAAGGATATTTTTAAACTTAAATAACACGTAAAAGTTTTCGCATATGATTTATATTCATGTTAAATTTGCATATGTTTCATTTATTTCCGTCCGCAATTAAGCGATATTCTTTTAAAATACACCATGCCATGTGTTTAAATATTGCACAGATTTTTTAATCTATAAAATTGAAATATCTCCATAACTAGATCAGGCAAATATACATCGTTCGAAATGCGTAAGTTATTCATTTGTACTTTTTTATAGTCAAATCTTTTTCCCAACAGTCAGTTTAAGCGATTAAAATAATTTTCTATTATAAAATATTACATACATCATAGTATAATACCGAATAAATTAATTTCGAGAATGCCAATAAAGCATTTCCATTGAATAAAGGAGAACCATAATGTAACGAAAAAAAACCATAAATACAATACTATCGCTACCAAACTGAACAGAATTGCAAGAAAGTTACAGAATATGGAAGTTCAAAAGCAGTTGAAAGAATAATTCAGTCAGCCAGGTATCATGGACGACTAGCAAGGAAGACATTCTTCATAAGTGTAAAGAATTTAAATCTTTCATGAACATAAAATGTTTTCATAGTCTTATATTTGTTAATGAAAGAAAATTTAATAAATTAATATACTGTTTGTATATTGATTTGGAATTAAAAAATTAAAAATAGAATTTATTCTTTCATTATAGCGATAGTGATGGAATGAAACACATTGTAACGTCTCGGCCTATACAGCTTCAAGAAGACGGGCACTTTCAGGTTCATGGGAACACTTTAATTTTCATTTATAAGCACTAGATATATATACAAAACTCTATTTACAATGAAATGGAAAATAAAGTTATAAATAAGATACATAAGTGCAGTTCACTCAAGGACGAAGATTTTCAGAGTTCTCGACGGATCTAATATCACATAGCGTGTTACGTGAAACCACAGGGGTCTCATTTTGAAAACAGGCGGAAATTCCGGCTTGCTCAGTCACTTCAGATAAAAAGACAACACTTCTTGTTGACTCGTCGCAAAATTCCCCTTTTTCTTTTATTCTCCAAAAGCTTCCCTTTCTGAAAATCCGTCAAAGAGGCAGGGGGCGTCTCATTGGAATCGACACTCCTGCAGCCCATGGTCTATCACCAATCACGATAGAACAACTCATGGCATAGTCCATATTCTAGCTGTAGTTTTTGCGACCTGTGAAGGCCGAACAGATAATCGCTGATTTCATGAAGACTCATTATCCATGATGCTGATTATCTGCTATCAGATTTGCTTGATAGGTTGTTCTCATAAGTACAAAACACTCATTAAATGTAATATAACCAATCACAACACTGCTGTCAAATTTAAGTGATAGATTTTTATTATATACTTGTGAAAGAATATGCATTCCTCTCTCCTGGGAACGAAATGCTACAACTCTTCCGTGGAAAATGCTACAGCATATCATACCTTGAATTTGATAAAATTTAATTTTACAAGTTTAGTTTGCCGAACTAAAATTTATTAATAGTTCAAATTTATTCAAATTCGTTAAAAATTTATTGATTTCACGATGGATCAGTAAATGTTTATTGGCATGTTAAACCAAAATTGAAAGTAATCTATCGAAAATTTTGGTCTATAAAGTTTTAATAGGATAAAAGTCCCTAGCATGCCCTCAGTTAGAATATTTTAATATAAAAGAACAGAATATGAATCGATAATGTATTTGAATCAAGATTAATAAGAGTTTAAAATAAGAGTAAGGCGTTATTATATGTATTCAACAACAACAAAATTATTACCTAAATCTTTAGAGTAAAAAAAAAAACCTATAATGACACAAAATTGAGGTTGAAAACTTATCTTTTCGAGTTTGTTTCGTAATCGATTGTTGTCATTAATTTTCTCTTGTTGTAGAGTTTGACGAGAGACACGGAGCTTTGTAATTAGCTACTGTTGTGACATGTTTTTCAATTCGCATTTGTCTCTACAACAGATGATTTCTGTGACTCAATTATAGAGTTTCAAACAGTTTTTAAGTTTCAGGCGGTCGATAAATTGTTCCGAGAAAATTGTACTGCAGAGATATTAATTACAGGTTTTAGTTGCGTTCTGTTTCGGTTAAAAAATGAGTTACATGTGCATTGCACTTTAACAACCAAAGTTGTAATACTTAAAAATTTGAAAAAGAGGAAAATGTTTTTTAATTTTGAAATAACATTTTTAATATGAAATATTTAATATAATATCAAAGAATATTAATATATACGATGTTAATTACAACTTTAATGCTTTCAGCTTCATGTAAAAAATGAGTTACATGTAACTTTAACAACCCAAGTTTCGTCATGTTTAAAAAATTTAAAGGAGGAAAATATTTTTTAATTTTTGAAATATTATTTTAATGTAAATTATTTAATATACTATCACAGAATATGGGCATAATAGCCGAATGGCTCATTCGCGCTCGGTACAGGTTTCGGGTTCGATTCCTAACGGCGGTGCCATGGATCATGTGAAGGTTGAATCCATCAAACATAGGTCCCGGTCTAATGTGATCGTAGAAGCAAAAAGCTTATCTTCAAGACGTGCCGCCTGGGTAGTGTTAAATGAGTAAAACAATGGCATAAAAGACCACGGTCTAAGTATTTGGCAGCTGCGTTAGAAAAAAAAATATCAAAGAATATTATTATATAAAATATTTATTACATTTTTAGTTGATTTCTGTTTCATTAAAAAAATGAGTTGCATGTGCAATGCAATTTAACAACCCAAGTTGACGTCATATTTAAAAAAAATTTAAAGTGGAAAATATTTTAATATGAAATGTTTTATATAATATCAGTGGATATACGAGTGCATATTTTAAATTTAATTTACATTTTTCATTATTTTATAAATTTAGTTACATTACAATGAATTCATTAATATTCATTCTTTTTCAGATATACGTCTAAAAGTGAGAAAAGATAAATCATTCAACTATATATCGCTTGAATTTTTAACGATATAAAACATATGTAGAAATGAATTAAATTTAAATGTAAAATTAAATCCTGATTCAATGCTTACAATAAAATATCTTTATTCGAAAATAAAAGATTTAAAAAATGTAAATGTTTTTTTCTTATATTGAATAGCATTCATTAACTTTATTCTTAGTTTATTTAAATAAGATCTTACAACTTTGATTCATGCTCATTATTTCCATTGAGATTGAATTAAAAGTTTCTTTTCAAGTTATTTAACAATACAAAACGATAGAAATTCATTCACAAATGCAGAAATTGATTCGAGTATTTCAAAAATCACCACGGAAATAATTAAACCGGACTATTTGTATTTATTTAATTATGGTTCACCGATTTCTTCTTAAATATATTCCTTTAATAGTACCACGGAACTAATTAAACCGGACTATCTGTATTTATTCAATTATGGTTCACTGATTTCTACTTAAATATATTCTTTTCTTGGTTTGAAAAATATTTCTTTTACCTTAAATTTTAGCTTGCTTTACATTAAATACAACATAGCGCATCCGATGAAAGTTTTGTTTCCTGTATACTGCTACATTTGGTATTTGTTTAGCTGAATAAATTTAAATAAAATTTCTTTAGCTAAATAGATCTTGATGACAAACAACAAGTTTTTTACAAGATCTCTTATGATAGTAAGAAAAGTTTGTATAAAAATGGGAGCATTTTATAAGAGGTGTACCTAAAAATTTACTGTATTATTTTCTTCCGGGAAGAGTTTTGGCATTTCATTCCCAGGAGAGAGGAATGTATATTATTTGACAAATATTTAATAACAACCCGTCACTCAAATTTGCCAGCAGACAAGTAGTATTGGTGGTAGTTATTACATTCAATAAAAGTTTTGTACTAATGAGAACTATCTGTCAATCAAATCTGATATTCGGTATCATGCATAATGAGATTCATAAAATTAGCGAATGTCTGTGCGACCTTGATAGCTCACATAGACATTCGCGTATTTACAGATTGAATACGGACTACACTTATGGGGTTGTTCCATCTTGATAAACCACGAGCTGAGAAATGTCTACTTCAATGAGAAGTGAGGGAAACTGACGATTTGTCTCTTGACGGATTGTCTTAAAAGAACGTTTTGGGTGAAGAAGAAGAGAGTTCTGCAACGAGTCGACCAGAAGTGTTATTTTTCTTTTTTTTTTTCTCTGAAGTGACTGAATAGATCAGAGTTTCTGCCTGTTTCCAAAGTGAGCCCCTTGTGGTATCTTTTATCACGCCGTGTGATAATTAAGGTCTGCCGCAATTAGGCAATTACGTAGACTAGAGAACTCTGAAAAATCTCGGATCTTGGAATGAATTGTACTTGTGATCAAACTTTATTTTTAAATTTTTATTTCTTTTAATAATATATCCAGAGTAATATAATCCAGAATCCATTAGTTTTTATATAAATAAAAGTAAAAGTGTTCCCATGAACCTGAAAGTGGCCCTCTTCTTGAAGCCGTTATAGGTCTAATATAGGCAGAAATATTAGAATACCCTAAAACAGGAAACATATGTAAAGTATATGTACTAATAAGCCAGTTTAGGATGAGTTATTAACTTAAAAATTATTATTTAAATGTTTTTACGAAAGTTTTGTAAATAAATATATGATACTAATTAAATAACGTTACAGTTAAAACATTAATAATTACAGAATAATGTTAAAATTAAAATGGAAGTGAAAATAATTTTGCTTTTGCAGATAACAATGAACAATTGTTAAATTTCTAATGTTTTTTCATATGATAAAAATCAAAAAAATTTTTAAGTTAAATTTTAGTATTTTATAGATTTTATGAAAATCAATTTATATTCCATTTGTAATAATAAGGAAAAATCCCATTTTAAAAGCTGCTTTATAAGATTGAATAACTTTCAGAAAATGATACAATACCAAAACTGCAGTGTCATAGATTTTAAAATAAAAAAGGAAAGTAATCTGAAGGGTCAAAAATGAAATCTAATATCTGTTTTTGAATTAAAGTTTTCAATTATTTATAATGAATTTATTCGGATATCAATACATATTAAAATGATTTAAAATAATGAAATTTTCGATATCTACTGATAGATTTTGAGACGAAGAACGTTAGTAATCTGAAACTTAAATATGTTAAAATGAGATGGATTATTTTCAAAATCAATTTTTCCGTCAATGATTCTAAATGAAATGCAAGAAAAACGCGAAAAAAATGCAATTTTAAAAATCATCTTGGAAGTCTATTAAATAAAATTTAATTATAATGTTCTAGAGGATAAATTTATTTTGACATTCAACACAGAACCAATTCTAATTTAGAAATGAAAAAGGGTTCGAATAAAGTAGTTGTAGAAATATTTTCAAAAAATATATTTTTAACGAATCATACGGAGGAAAATCATTTAAAAACAATCCTCAATGCAAGAATATCTCTTTAGTTCTTTATTACTCATGGCTTTTAAGAATATTAGTTTATTAATGTATTGGAAGTAAATGTTTAATATTACGATTAAGAATTCATGAGTTACATTTTAAAAATGCATTTGCAAAATTAACTTTTCATTAACATTAGGCAAATTAATTAGTTTATTCAATTAATTATATGTAAGTTTGTTTAGTCATTTGTAAAGCAATGTAAAACATGGTGCTGATGTAAACATTTATTACTTTTCTAAATCTTTTGTACGTGCTTCTAAAGAATCAGAGACGTTTTTATTTTAATAAATTATTTTTTCCTCAATTTTTCACGTTTTGTGTTCATTATATTCCACACCATTCCATTCATTGCTATACAAATAATTCATATGAGAAAATCTTTATTCAAATTAATCATACAATGCCATACAAAAGTTTGTATATGTGTAATTTCTGCAATTCTAAGAAACAAAGTAGAATGAAAGATTTCAATACGAAATGAACACTAATTGATTTTCTTTTAGTACAGTATGTTTATTATACATATTTTTTCAAAATTTAAAAAAAGATGTTTTTAAACTTAAATAACACGTAAAAGTTTTCGCATATGATTTATATTCATGTTAAATTTGCATATGTTTCATTTATTTTCGTCCGCAATTAAGGAATATTCTTTTAAACCATGTCATGTTTTAAATATTGCACAGATTTTTAATCTATAAAATTGAAATATCTCCATAATAGATTAGACAAATATACGGGGCCTGAATGGCGAGTGGTAAGTTATTCATTTGTTTCGGGTTTTATAGTGCCATGGGTGTTTCCCAACAGTCAATTTAAGCCGATTAAAATAAGATCGTAGAGCGTTAGGGCATTGCTACTTATCCATACATCTTCAAGTTACTGAATGCAAAGTGACTAACGTCTGTGAGAATGCCTTAAGGCATTTCAAGACAACTGTTTAAATGTGCCAGCTGCATTATAGAAAAAAAAAAAAAAGGCAAATATACATCGTTCGAAATGAGTAAATTATTCATTTGTACTTTTTTTTTTTTTTTTTTAACAGTCGAACCTTTTTCCCAACAGACTGTTTTAGTGATTAAAATATTTTTCTATTATAAAATATTATAGAAACACTCAATAAATCAATTTCAGGATGCCAACAAAGATTTTCTATGGAATAAAATGAACAATAGCGTAAAAAATAAAGTAAATGCAATACTTCGGATAACAAACAGAAAGAATTTAAATTATGGAAGTTCAAAAATGTATAATTCAGTGAGCCATGTATCATGGCCGAATGAAAGGAAATTCTTCATAAATGTAAAATTTAAATCTTCCACGAACACGATTAAATATTTCTATAGTCTTATATTTGTTAATGAAAAAATTCAATAAATTGTTCTACTGATTGTTATAGTGATAGTGATGGAATAAAATGCATTGTAACGTCTCGGCCTATACTAGACCTATAACAGCTTCGAAAGACGGTCACTTTCAGGTTCATGGGAACACTTTAATTTTCATTTATAAGCACTAGATATATATACAAAACTCTATTTACAATGAAATGGAAAATAAAGATATAAATAAGATACATAAGCGCAGTTCACTCCAAGGACGAAGATTTTCAGAGTTCTCGACGGATCTAATATGCCCGGTCTGCGGCAGACCTTAATTATCACACAGCGTGATACGTGAAACCACAGGGGTCTCACTTTGAAAACAGGCGGAAACTCCGGCTTGTTCGGTCACTTCAGATAAAAAGACAACATTTCTTGTTGACTCGTCGGAGAACTCCTTTTTTTTTTATTCTCCAAAAAGATTCCCTTTCAGAAAATCCGTCCAAAGAGGCAGGGGGGCGTCTCATTGGTCTCCTGCAGCCCATGTCTATCACCAATCACGATGGAACAACTCATGGCATAGTCCATATTTCAGCTGTAGTTTTTTCGACCTGTGAAGGCCGAACAGATAATCGCTGATTTCATGAAGACTCATTATCCATGATGCTGATTATCTGCTATCAGATTTGATTGATAGGTTTTTCTCATTAGTACAAAACACTCATTAAATGTAATATAACCAACCACAACACTGCTTATCCGCTGTCAACTTTAAGTGATAGGTTGTTATCATGTGCCTGTGAAAGAATATGCATTACTCTCTCCTGGCAACGAAATACTATAACTCTTCCCGTGGAAAAAAATGCTACAGCATATCATTGCTTGAATTTGATCAAATGTAATTTGACAAGTTTAGTTCACTAAACTAAAATATATTATAGTTCAAATTCGTTAAAATATATTGATTTCACGGTGGAGGAGTAAATCTTTATTCGCATGTTAAACCAAAATTTAAAATAATCTATCGAAAATTTCGGTCTATAAAGTTTAACAGAATAAATGTCCTTAGCATGGCATCATTTTGAATATTTTAATATAAAATAATTGAATATGGAATCGATAATATATTAGAATCAGGATTAATAAGAGTTTAAAATAAGAGTAAGGAGTTATTATGTGTATTCAACAACAACAAATTATTACTTAAATCTTTAGAGTAAAAAAAAAAAAAAAAAACTATAATGACACAAAATGGAGGCTGAAAGCTGATCTTTTCGAGCTTGCTTTGTAATCGATTGCTGTCATTAATTTTCTCTTGTTGCAGAGTTTGACGACAGACACGGAGCTTTGTAATTAGCTGCTGTCGTGACATGTTTTTTCTGTTCTCATTTGTCTCTACAACAGATGATTTCTGTGACTCAATTATAGAGTTTCAAACAGTTTTTAAGTTTCAGGCGGTCGATAAAGTGTTCCGAGAAAATTGTACTGGAGAGATATTAATTACAGGTTTAGTTGCGTTCCGTTTCAAGTAAAAAATTAGTTGCATGTGAATTGCGCTTTAACAACCCAAGTTGTTATACTTAAAAATTTGAAAGAGGATATATTTTTTAATTTTGAAATAATATTTTAATATGAACTATTTAATATACTATCATAGAACAGAGGTATGATGGCAGAGTGACTAGCGCTCTGGCGCTCGGTACCACAGGTTTCGGGTTCGAGTTTCGGCGGTGCCATGGATGCTTGTAATGGTTCGGAATCCACTTTAAACCGTCGGTTCCGGTCTAATATGATTGTAAAGCGTTGTGGGGGCATTGTTACTCCGCGTCCGAAGCTTATCTTCAAGTTACACACGCACCCCAGGTAATGCTAAGTGAGTAACATCGGTGCTGTCCTTATGGCATAAAAGATCAAGGCTTAAGTATTTGCAAGCTGCATTAGAAAAAAAAAAAACTATGAAAGAATATTAATATACACAGTCCAGTCACATTAATGTTAAAACCTGTCAAAAGCCTGAATAAATACCTTTGGCAGAGCGGACAGCTTCGAGACATGCAGGAAGAGAGTCAATTAGGTTTCTGAAGGTGTTCACTGGGATGTTGAGCCATGCCGACTCCAGTGCCGTGGCCAGCTGCGCTAGATTACGTGGTTGAGCATATGGCGCGAACAACAAGATCAAGGTGGTCCCATAGATTCTCGATTGGGTATAAATCCGGTGAGTTTGCTGGCCAGGGGAGAACGGTAAACTCATCCTGGTGCTCTTCGAACCCCGCACATACACTGCGAGCTGTATGACACCTCGTATGAGATGCGTACTTGTGCTGATCCATCGTGCCTTCCACAATGATGAGTGCACCCAGTGAATGCCAGGAAAACATTCCCCAAACCATAATGCTCCCTCCTCCAGCTTGGATCCTTCTGGCAATTGTTGCAGGGTGTTTACTTTCAGACGTTTTTTACGCCAACCTCCATCTGTCCGATGGAGCATAAAAACGTGGTTCATCGGAAAAATCTACTTGTCGCCACTCTGTGGACGTCCATTTCGGTACTGGCGTGCAAATTCCAGCCTTCGTCGCTGATGAACTGCAGTCAGCATAGGTGCATTAACCAGGCGTCTGCTGCGGAGTCCAATGCGCAGCAACGTTCGCTGAACCGTTGTTGAAGATACACTCTTGGTAGCCGCCTGGTTCATCTGGGCGGTCAGTTGCTCAACAGTTGCACATCTATTCGCCCGAACGCATCTCCGTAGCCTTCGTTCGCCTCTGTCACCTATAGCTCCTGGTGCACCACATGTGCCACGTCGCTGATTTTGGATAGTGCCATTTTGCCATGCACGGTATACTTTTACCACGGCAGCAGGCGAACAGTTCACAAAATTAACCCTTTTCGAAATGCTTCCACCCTTGGCCCGAAAGCCAATAATCATGCCATTTTGGACGTCGGACGTTTCTGCATTACGCCAACGATTGAAATGCTTTCCGATGCCCTAGGACATCCTTTATATACACTCAATGCAATGTGCTGCCACCTGCCTTTAGTGATTGGTTATTTCCGTTGACGTCAAAAGTAGGTGGTGGTCACATTAAAGTAACTGGACAGTGTAAACACATTTATTGCATTTTTAGTTGATTTCTGTTTCACGCAAAAAAAAATGAGTTGCATGTGCATTGCGCTTTATCAACCAAAGTTGTCATGATAAAAAACATTTAAAAGGAGCAAGAATATTTTTAATTTTGAAATAATCTTTTAATATAAAATATTTATTATAATAAAGGATAGATTATACATTTTAAATAAAATTCAAAATTTTCATTCTTTTATAATTTAGTTATATTACAACGAATTCATTAATGCCTTTATTTTCTTTTTTTGAGATATACGGCTGAAAGTGAGAAAAGATAAATCCTTCAACTATATAACCGCCTGAATTCTTAACGATCTGAAATCTTGTCGAATTGAATTAAATTTAAATGTAAAATTAAATCATGATTCAATGCTTACAATATATATCTTTTTCGAAAATAAAAGATTAAAAATGTAAATGCTTTTTTTTTCTTGTTTTGAATAGCATTCAAATCTAACTTTATTCTTATTTTATTTAAATACGAACTTACAACTTTGATTCATGTTCATTATTTCAACTGCGAATGAATCAAAGTTTCCTTTCGAGTTATTTTAGCGATACAAAACGATAGAAACACATTCACAAATGTAGCAATTGATTACGATTATTTAAAAAGCACTACGGAAATAATTAAATCGGACTATTTGTATTTATTCAATTATGGTTCACCGATTTCTTCTTAAATATATTCTTTGAATAGTACCACGGAAATAATTAAACCGGACTATCTGTATTTATTCAATTATGGTTCACTTATTTCTACTTAAATATAATATTTTCCTGGTTTGAAAAATTTCTTTTACCTCGAATTTTAGCTTGCTTTACATTAAATACAGCATAGCGCATCCGACGAAAGTTTTGTTTCCTCTTAGTGCTACATTTGGTATTTGTTTAGCTGAATAAATTTAAATAAAATTTCTTTAGCTAAACAGATCTTGATGACAGACAACGAGTTTTTACAAGATCTCTTAAATGATGGTAAGAAAAGTTTGTATAAAAATGGGCGCATTTAATAAGAGATGTACCTAAAAATATACCGTAGTATGTTCTCCCGGGAAGAGTTTTGGCATTTCATTCCCAGGAGAGAGGAATGTATATTATTTGACAAGCATTTAATAACAATCCGTCACTCAAATTTGACAGCAGGCAAGCAATATTGTGATTAGTTATATTACATTCAATTAGAGTTTTGTACTAATGAGAACAACCTGTCACTCAAATCTGATAGCTGATATTCGGTATCATATATAATGAGACTCATAAAATTCGCGAATGTCGATATTTGCTACTTTTATTCGACATTCTCTAATTTGCTAATAGGCATTCGCTAATTTACATATTGAATAACGACTACACCATAAGTTGTTCCATCTTGATAGACCACTAGCTGAGAAATGTCTACTTCAATGAGAAGTGATGGAAGATGACGATTTATCTCTTGACGGATTGTCTTACAAGAAGGGATTTGGTGAAGAAGATAAGAGTTCTATGACAAATCGAGCAGAAGTGTTATTTTTCTTTTTTTCTCTAATAAGTCAAAGATTCTGCCTGTTTCCAAAGTGAGCTCCTTATGGTTTCGTATATCACATCGTGTGATAATTAATGTCTGCCGCAGACCAGGCAATTTCGTAGACTCAAGAACTCAGAAAAATCTCAGACCTTGGAATGAACTGTACTTGTGATCAAATTTTATTTTTAAATTTTTATTTCTTTGTATAATAAGACAGAGTTCCTTATTTGTATATATATATATATTAAAGTCTTCCTTTGTGTCTGAAAATGGCTCTCTTCTTGAAGCCATTATACTAGTTCTAATATAGACAGAGTCATTACAATACTCTAAAACAGGAAACATATATATAACGTATATGTACTAATAAGACAGATTAGGATGAGTGTTTAACAAAGAAATTATTGTTTGAAAGTTTTATTTAAGTTTTTGTAAATCAATAAAGGATACTAATTAAATAATGTTACAGTTAAAATTTTAATAATTACAGAATTATGTTAAAATTAAAATGAAAGTGAAAATAATTTTTCGCGTTTGCAGATAACAATGAACAATTGTTAAATTTCTAATGTTTTTACATTATAAAAATCAAAAGAATCTTTTAAATTAAATTCTAGTATTCTATAGATTTTATGAAAATCAATTTATATTCCATATGTAATAATAAGGAAAAAAAATATCATTTTAAAAGTGTTTTACAAGATTGAATATCTTTTAGAAGATGTTACAATTGGAATGTCATCATCCAAAACTGCAGTGTCGTAGATTTTAAAGTTATCTTCAATAATTCGGTTTGGAAAGTAATCTGAACGGTCAAAAATGAAATCTAATATCTGTTTTTGAATTAGAGTTTTCAATTATTTATAATGAATATATTCGGATATCAATATATTTTCAAACAATTTAAAATAATGAATTTTTCGATATCTACTGATACATTTTGAGATGAATAACAAAAGTAATCCGAAACTTAAATAAATTAAAATGAGATGGATTATTTTCAAAATCAATTTTTTTCGTCAATGATTCTAAATGAAATGCAAGAAAAAAGCGAAAAAAAATGCAATTTTAAAAATCTTGAATCAGCAAAAATATTAAAGAGAATAGCAGAATTTTATTAAAACTGGATATTATTTTCATTCTACTTCGATTAGTTTAAAAAATGGATATTGTTTCGGGAGCGGGATTTTAAATTTCGGACATTATGACTGAAATTGTGATTTTCTTTTCCCAATTTTTTCACAAGCTTTTTGTGCATAATGTAGCACTTTTCTATCAGGAAGAGTTTTGGCATTTCATTTCCAGTAGAGAGGAATGCACATTCTTTGACAAGTACATAATAACAACCTATCATAATATTTGACAGCAGACAAGTAGTGTTGCCCGTAGTTACATGCAATTAATGTATGTTTTGTAACAACCTGTCACTCAAATATGATAGCAGATATTCGGTATCACGTGTAATGAGACTAGGGAAATTAGCGAATGTCGGCGACCTTCATAGGTCGGAACAAGTACAGATGGAATATGGACTACATCAGGAGTTGTTCCATCGTGATGGGCGATAGATTGTGAGCTGAGAAATATCTACTTCAATAAAGGGTAGTTGACCCTCCCCCTCCTGAAGGATTTTTTTGAAGGACGGTTTTGGAAGAAAGAAGAGAGTTCTGCGATGAGTCGACAAGTGTTGATCTACTCTTTTTCTCTGAAGTGACTGAACAGGCCGGAGTTTTCGCTTGTTTTCAAAGTGAGCCCTTTGTGGTTTCATGTATCAAGAATAGTGATAATTAAGGTCTGTCGCAGAACAGATCGTGTCGTAGACTCGAGAACCCTGAAAATCTTCGACCTTGGAGTGAACTGTACTTGTGATTTAATCGTTCACCTGTAATACAATTGATACTTTTAATTTTCATTTCTTTGTATAATACCCAGACTTCTGTATTTTTAGATATATATAGTGCTTGCAAATAAAAATTAAAGTGTTCCCATGATCTTAAAAGTAGCCTTCTTCTGGAAGCCATTATAGGTCTAGTACAAGCTGAGACGTTACAATAATATTGATCTTTCCTGTGGCATTCATATGTAATCTTTCTACCCACAATTTCGTTAAAATTCATGCCCCTATATATAGCAGAATGCTATCTGAAAATTACCAAGAAATTTTAATTTTTTATATTTATGCATTCTGCTATAATATCTACATTTTATTTATTACTTACTTCATTCCTGACTCTGAAAGTCTAAGAACCGGGGGAGGGGGATCCATGTCCTCATCGTCTACCTCTTGGGCAGCCAGTCTGTCAGATTCAGAGGCAGACTCTGTTTCTGGAGAGGATTCTTTTGGTATCTTCTCGTATTGGCTCGCATAACCTTGGACTGGGTTCCCTGCTGTGAATAATAATAAATTGTGAAAATCAACGTATGCAAGACATGCTTGCTAAAATTGCTAAATGACATTAATTGCTGAAAATTGTTTCTGTAAATTTCAGTTAAAAAGCTGTACAGACATAATTTTAAACTAGTTAACTTGCGTCACAAACTCGTAACATTACAGAAATCATTTTTTAAAAATATCTGTGATATGTTTATTTTCAAATCACATTGACTGCATAGTAAAGACACAAGATAACGAGAAAGACTTGATAATTTTTATAATGATTACTCGTTCTTTTTAAACGATATTGCAGATTGTTTTTTAACTTTTGATTTGCTCTTTATAGATTCTGGTGCCAGTCGAAATATTTCATAAAGTTTTTCTTATATCAAAATACAACTGCTTGTAGAAAAACGTAATGCACATTTAAGTACATAAAAAATTCGCCTGTATTCGGAAAAATAATAGTTTAAGACATTGAATTTTAATTTTTCAGTCGTCACTTTTCCATTCAACATTTTTTCATTAGTGTAAATTTATTTATTCCTATTTTTAATTTTAATCTCTTAATAAGTTAAAATCACAAAATTTAAAATTAAATTTTTACATTTGCAGTAATTTAGAAGTTATATTGCTGGTTCTGTTAATAATACTGATGACAATGTGAAAAGTACTCTATAATAAAAAATATCTAAATTCTAAGCAACCAATTATTTACAGAAAATATATCTTATGTTTCGTTAGATATTTTATAATTAAAACTATCAACTTACAGAAATTCAAACAATAGTGTTAATCTTAATAAGATTAGACAAATTATATATGCTAAAATTTCGAAAGTAAGATAAACATATTTGTGAAGACTTGCTCAAATGGTAATGACGATTTTGCACTACTTATAAAGTAGAGGATTTTTCAATTTTTTCCCGAAAAAAATGTATACAAATATCATTTAAATTTTATTAATATTCTATCAAGTCAAATAAAATTAAAAAGGGTTATTAGCATTCGTAGAATAATAAAAATTTCTATTTTCTATTATTTTGCTAAATATTTTAAAATTTCATACATTTTGTGATTAGCAGAAATGTTAAACCGTATGATGTTGAAGTACATTCATTTAAAAATTTAAAAGTAGTTAAAAAAATACCTTTGTGGTTTTTCTGGAGGTGGAGGTTTGATTTCAGTGTCCTGTTTTGGAGGCTCAGAATGCCTCAATAAACCTAAAAGATAAAAATAAACATTTTTTATATACAAGTTAGAAAAAAAAAGTGTAAAAGTAGAGAATGGATGAAAATTTCATTTCTGCATGCGATAATTGCTATTTTACATATTACGTTATTAACATTAGTTTACTTCAAATACTTTAAAAATAGGCGAACCTAATTTTCAATACTTAAATGAGTGTTGATTTTTTTTATATATCTCACAAAATAAGAAATTACAAAAGAAATATATATATATTTATATATACATATTAATCAAAATAAAAAAAAATCCATATAATAAAGAATTATTCATATGTTTATTTTTAAAAGCAGAAATTAAAATTTCTAAGAAAATGAATGTTTTTTGATGAATTATAACATAATGTAACAATATATAAGTGAACAATCATTATGCCATACACGCACATCTGACCCTAATGCATGCTATTATCAGGCTTGGAATGGATTAATCTTCCAATACGAGGTTTAATGTAGAATTTTTAATTGTCGAGTTAGATCGACAAGATCCTCTGAAATTCAGAAGTGCATACTCATCGCAACATAAATGTGTTTAATTGGAGAGCAAGTTCTGGCGATCTAGCTGGCCATGGTAAGCGATTGACAAGCACCAATGAAATCGTTAAAAATTATTGCCTTATGAGACTGGCATTAATTTATCTGAAACTTAATCCCTTGGTTTCATGAAATTTGAAGAAAACTTAACTTAACGACGTGTGTGCAATATTGTCGATGTACCACTGCACTGTAAAATCCTTACCTGACATTTATTTCCTTATTTTCAGCATGAATCATAATTCCCTTGCTACTCAAATAACGAGTTTATCTCAGTGTGCCCATCCGACTTTTATTCTCCGTAGTTCAATATCACGAATCATTCTATCGCCCATTTCGTGGAAATCAATAAGGATAGCGTGATTTATGACTTTTCACCCTAACAAATCAGTTCACCATAACTCATCACATTCTAAACTTGTTTGAGTGGCAAAGTCATGCTAAAAATAACGATATAAGATTTTGAAAAGCGCGTAAGGTGATTGTCACGAATGACAATCAGGAGTTTCGGTTTTCGAATGAAATAGCAACCAAGACAATTGCCAATTATCAAGCAGAGTGATTGCAATCAAGGTCTCCAAATATATCGGGATTCAATTTGAATTAAGATTCGTTGAAGAAAATAACTGTACTTCACTCAATGAACTTCCGTGTTGATGTATCTCGCCACATATTACAAATGTGCTTCTCCCCTGCAATCGGCAAAATTTGCCCCATAAACTCAGACCATATTTCAACTGTTCTTGCTGTTACTGGAGCCCCGACTGCATGTAGGATCGTAAATAATGACATAATTAGATTCTGAGAGAGAAGTCCTGATTATTGCTTTAACGTCTATGTTGACCGCTGCTTTCTAGACGCTGAGATTAGCGATACTTCAACCATTTCTGCCAACATCGCCAAATGGCGGTTTTATTCCGATCCAAATGTCGGATAATCATTCAATTCTGATTTCTTTAACCCCATTGCACATTTTTTATCTAAACGACGACATTTACTCATTGTGAGCGATTTCCTATCAGAGAATGGCGGAGTCGAAGTGATTAGACGAAATACAATTAGAATAGAATTTATGCCCTATTAAATTTTTTTAGTCAACCACTTTGAAGTTCCAGATTTCTATTCATTGGCCTTCAAAATTAACAATTTTCATGTTGAATCAAAGATATTGTATGTAAAATTTTGTTAAAATCATGCAAATGTTTTGAGGAGCGTAGTGATTTCTTTTTGTGTCAGTGTATATAAAAATGTGTTAATTTATCGTAAAAAACATACAATTTCATTATTTATTTAATCATTATTATATTTCTGTATTTTATCACAAAATTTTTTATGAAGAAAAAAATATTTACATAAAACCACTCAAAATTTCAATAAGTTAAAACAAATTTTCATTTTTAAATTAACAATTTTAATTAATGTAATAATTATAAATTTATTTACATTAATATCAGATTATGTTAAACTATTTTGACATTTTATTTTAAATATGATATGCAAAAATATACAATCTTTCATAATATTAAAGTTTTTCTGATAAGTAAATTATTATCTTGAGTTTTTAATTAGAAAATGAAAAAAAAAAAAAAAAGAATTTTTTCAGATTATACAGCAAAGAGAATTATTTTAATACACTACTAGTTAATTCACAAAATAATTCAGCTTAATGCATACAATATTATACCATAAAGTAAAAGCGAAATATATAGTAATATATGTTATGCAACATGTGCTCAATTAATAAAAATAATAAAGCTTTAAAATCAACTTTTATAACAATTTTCTCTTAAAATAATTTTTCCTTAAAATAATTAATAAAATTGCGAATGAAATTATGAAAGCAAATTCAAAAATATTTATTAAAAATTATAAAAAAAAAAGGAAATTATATTACATTTTTTATTACAATGCATCTCTTGCAGACAAAATAAAAAATATATATAACAATTAATTCTTCAAGAACTTTATTAAATGAATTCTTTTGTCAAATTTTTTGTGGCATCAGCGAAACGCAAATACATCAACAATTATTACACAAAATATTTTCCCCGAGAATTTCTGGTATGGCAACACATTAAAGAATAAACATTAAAACATTTCGCGATGCAGCTGCTATTAAAAGAAATAATAATAATAAAAAAGAACACTGACAAATGAAACGACGGTTTCTAAACAAACTTGTGACAAAAAGTTTTCTGCTGATTATTTTCTTTCATAATAACACAGATGCCCTTTGCGTAGCGGAAGTATATTTTCATTTAACCCTCCGTTATGTCTCTTAGTCTTTTATTAAAATCTGTTGAGCGTATAGATCAGCAGAATGGGAGGATTAAAAAAAAAAAAAAGTACACAAAAATAATCCTCAGGTTGTCATGGTGACGGCATGCACAGAGTCATGTTACTACTTTACTAGCAGCTTTCGGTATGGTATCACGTAGGGTAGCAGTGAAATGGAAAATTTTCTAACCTATTACCTAAGTGCAAGGGTCACGTAGAACCATTCTTCTTGTAGCTGATGCAGCAAAAATGCGAATGACATAATTGCTGTTACTATCGAGTTTTTGCAATGATGGCCCCTCATTGTCGATTATTTCCAGACGGTAGTAAGTCTGTTTCTCAAGTTAGGAAGGAAGAAATGGATTTAGAGGAAGTGTTTTTCTTTTCTGGAAAGAGATGGCGGGAAACTGTTTATCGGATGGAGTATAAGGGCAATAAGTGTTGTATTAGCAGTAAAAAAAAGTGTTAAAAGATTTACACATAAAAAATATCACTTGCTATACTGGCAATAAATACTACTATTTTCAGCTCAGGATGGAATATAAGGGTAATAAGTGATGTATCAGAAGAAACAAGCTGTGAAAAGGTGTTAAAAGTCTCCACATAAAAAATATCACTTGCTGCTATCATCATTGGCGCAACAGCCCGTGTGGGTCAAGGCCGTCTACCTACTGGTAGATTTCGAGACAAGAGATGATTTGTTCTTTTTACGGGGTAGGGTTGTCAACTCTACGGCCAACGCTCAACAGTCCTATAACACAGGGACCTACGGCTTAAAGTGGATTCCGAACCACTACAAACATCCATGGCACCGCAGTGGGCGCTCAGTGAACCCGGTGTACCATGGATGCCATGTAATGTTTTGTATTAGAAGTAACAAGCTGTGAAAAGAAGTGTTAAAATATCTACACATAAAATATATCACTTACTATACTGGAAATAAATACCACTGCTACTGTGCCCAAAAAAGTAAGAACAAAATTTTTTTTTTAAAAACTCTGTATTTATTCTTCCAAATTTATTTCATCGCCTTCAAAGTAAACCCCTACGGACACAATGCACTTATGCCAACTTTTTTTCCGATCCTCAATGCATGCCAAAAAGTCATCGGCAGGGATGGCCTTCAAAGTGCGCGGCGATTCACATTGAATCTGTTCAATCGACTCAAAACGGTGTACCCGGAGGGTCTTTTGAGTTGAGGGAATAGGCAAATTAAACGGTGGTTTTGGAACGATATGGGTTTCATTTTTGGCGAAAAAGGCGCGAATAATTAATGCAGTGTGAGCTGGCGCATTCAGTTTTTTTCGGTACCAATCGAATTTGACGCGTTTGAGGCTCGGAATTTTGAATTGACCGATCCTTTTGAAATTGAAACATCATCAAAAGGTTTTAATTGTAAATAGACTGTTTGCAAGCCCCAAATCTCTAATTGGAATGAGCTACGTCGGTTGAGGTTGATGGTCGAATTTAGAATTTTTCGTCTTCAACGTTGTTGCCTTCTTTGAACTGTTTATACCACTTCTAAACATTTTTTCCGATATAGGAATGCTCAATACACTATTGTCATCTGCATCTGAATACATAATTGTCATCTGCTAATGAATACATAATTGTCATCTGCATCTGAATACATAATTGTCATCTGCTAATGAAAACAAAATTTCTATTTACTAAGTTACTGGAAAAAAAATCGAAAGAAAAATGAGTCCTTAATTCAAAAAAAAAAAAAAGTTTACAAAAAGAGATTTTATTGGAGAATTCAATTAAAATTAAGAACTACTTTCTTAAGAATGCAAACATAACATGAAAATTTTTAAATGAATTTGAATTTTTCGTAAATTCAATTATGAAAGGCGAATTATTCACTATTCTGTAGTCTAATACATGTGAATATATTTTAAAACTTAATTAGAAATAGGATTACTTGGCGATAAAATTGGCAAAAAATGTACATTTAAATTAACAGTGAAATGATAAATTAACTTTATATCTTAACTTTACATCCAGGTACTTTATATCTTTTGTCTTACGAATAGTATAATGTTTATTTAATAGTGAAACATAATTTTAGAAAAATAGTGAAATTTTATTTATTTTCATCATAGGATCTGCAGCTGTTAGACTGTAATTGTTTATCCAACTCATTATTAAGCTAAGGTAAAAATTGTTTCCATTTAATCTTCAAGTATTTCGCAAATATTTTGAAAATAGTTTAATTGAAAAGTTTTAAAGGAATTACATGAGAATTCCATCTAGGAACAAGATAATGCATTCTTGCTCAAAAGCTGCTATATTTGAATTTAATAAATTAATATAATCCTATCAGTTAATATCTTAGCTTTATAATTTATCGGATTAAAATTAGAAGTTTCTAAATAATGACTCAATTAAAAGATTAATGCATGCTTAGGTTTATGGATATTAATTAGAATATTTAGGATTAGGATTCAAATATCTCATAATCAGACATAAAATATGATGAAGCGTGAAAAGTTTAAAGATTTCTGTTAAATTTTTTATTTAATCTACAAGTTAAAAAAAAAAAAAAAAAAAAGATTCTAGTATAATAATTTAATGTAAAATGCAAAGTACTAGCTGAAACTAAATTTCAACAAAGTGTTGATCCATTTGAGTAAAACATCTTTACATTTAAACTTTGCAATTAGGAAAATAAATATCACTTCTTTAAGAACATTTAATCTTCTAATATTTGTTAACTGAAACTTCACTACTTCTAATACTAACTTATTCTTCTAACTTAATTACTTCTAATTTATGGAAATTGTTAGTAGAAAGTTTTCTTTTGTTAGTAGATTAAAAAAAAAAAAACCAGACAAAAATAAAACAAGAATTATAAATAATGGGGAATTTAAACGTTGACAACTAAATTCTAATTAGCAGTTTCAGCCATTTTCCCCGAATAAGGAAGAATCAATATTTTATTTTTCAGTATTTTCCACTGGAAAAAGTTTATAATCTAACAAATTAAAAATATTCTAATCATTTTTTTTGTACTCTATCAAAATCTTTTAATCTTTCTTGCATTGTAGCCCACTGGCAGTGCATTTAAATGGCATGAGAGTACATTGCATTCAGATATTAGACGATACAGCCATTATAAAGATTACACTTTGAGGAGATAGTGGCTTCTACATCAATTCCAATTACGAAATTTTCTATCATTCGATTATCGCATGCAGATAGTTTTCGCAGAATTACAGGATGACATTGCAGCTTCTCGGTTTCATTTATGATGGAAGCTTTTAACCAGTCACTAATAATCTGCAAGGAAGCTCAAAAGAGACACCAATAAATCCTGAATCATTAACTGGAACTTGCTCATTATAACAGAAACCGACTGTTCGGCAACTTTCCTTTGTGTTACTATAGATTTTACTTAAATAAAAACGAAGCCCAGATGACAATTCAAAAACTACAATAAATACAATAACAAATATACAATAATGCTAACGTTAACAATTCTTAAGGTTGTAATTAAAACATGTAAAACTACTTTTGATAATGCAAATCTCTAGCCCATGTTGGTAAAATAGCGATATATTTGGTATCTATTCTACATAAATATTTTGTTGTACAGATTTTTTTTATTTGAAAAAATAATGTTGTATGATCATCTTTTGCAGTCGAGTCAAACAAATTTTACAATGCTTGTTGAATATTCACAGTTTATTGTCGAATATTCAGAATATTGAATTGTCAAATATTCAGAATATTGAATTGTCAAATATTCAGAATATTCAATAGTGACGAATATTCACATTCAATAGTGGCGAATATTCCCATTCAATAGTGACGAATATTCCCATTCAATAGTGACGAATATTCACATTCAATAGTGACGAATATTCACATTCAATAGTGACGAATATTCACATTCAATAGTGACGAATATTCACATTCAATAGTGACGAATATTCACATTCAATAGTGACGAATATTCACATTCAATAGTGACGAATATTCACATTCAATAGTGACGAATATTCACATTCAATAGTGACGAATATTCACATTCAATAGTGACGAATATTCACAGTATTCAATAGTATCGAATATTCATAGTATATTGTCGAATATTCCCAATATTCAATTGTATCAAATATTCATAATATATTGGCGAATATTCCCAATATGCAAAAGTGTCGAATATTCATAGTATATTGTGGAATATTCATACTATTCAATAGTGTCAAATATTCATAGTATATTGTGGAATATTCACACTATTCAATAGTGTCGAATATTCAGTATATTGTGGAATATTCACAATATTCAATAGTGTCGAATATTCATAGTATATTGTGGAATATTCACAATATTCAATAGTGTCGAATATTCATAGTATATTGTGGAATATTCACAATATTCAAGAGTGTCGAATATTCACAATATTCAAGAGTGTCGAATATTCACAATATTCAATAGTGTCGAATATTCATAGTATATTGTGGAATATTCACAATATTCAAGAGTGTCGAATATTCACAATATTCAATAGTGTGGAATATTCATAGTATATTGTGGAATATTCACAATATTCAAGAGTGTCGAATATTCACAATATTCATTTCAGTAAATATTGCAATGTTTCTGTAGATAATTTTAAATAAACGAAAAAAAATGCTTATATAAATTTTCAAATTTGGTTCTAATCTAAAAGAAGTGTCTGTTCAGTAGAATATACTGAGATATGGCCACTGGCTACATTATTCATAGCGTTGCCAAATAAAATCGCAAATCTATTAAGTTCACTTATAAAGAACAAGTACACATTTACTTTTATGGTAAAATATCCCAAATACAAATCGGAAAAAAAAAATACTTACCAATATCTGCTAAAGTTGAGTTCCTCCTCTTCTCCCAGGAAACGGGGAACCATCTTTCTGAGCGCCTCTTGTGCGCTTCCATTCAGTTGCAGCGACTGTTTTCTGCCCTGAAGGATGAGATTCGAATGATGGGAAATTAACTTGTTGAAGGACAACGCTAATGGAAAATCAATGGTTACAGTTAAAGCACGGATGATTCTGGAAAATTAATTCCGAGTTAGAAATCTCATTGATATTCAAACTGGAACTCAATCACGACGATAATGACTCATCTGCACCCTTTATCGATTTTCTTGTGTATCTGGCAGTGATTGATTTTTATTAATGCTGTCCAGCGTCTAACGTTGATTAATTAGATCGTTCACTAGAACACTAATAGAAGTAAACGTGTAGTAAGCTTCTTTTGATGAGTTGAGGGTTTTGTTCTGATTTAAGCTGAGACTAATGGATTAGAAAAGTGTCTGAAATTGGAACGTCTAGTTAACGAATGTAAACAGAACAAAAAAAAAAAAAAAAAAAAAATAGTTTCAATGAACAAAATTTTTAAGAGTTTTTGAGATTTAACTGGTTGGATGACATGACTAAGTAAAATATTGCTAAAATGATACCGTTCTATAAAAAAGGTAAATCCAAAGCTTTAGCAATTTTTATTTCTTTTAATTAAGCGACTAATATATAATCAGTGTCTTTTTATTTTGGACTCTTCTTATTTTTCTTCGTCTTTCTAGTAACTCTATTAGTTTATTGACCAACGGCGCGTTCCATGTGTTTTCCTTCTTTTCTTTGTTAAACTCATTATTACAAATTACTCAAATTACCACACTCATTTACAAATTAGAGATGCATATGTTCATTGTACTACATATTACGGAAGCTACGTATTAGTTAGGGAACTGTATTTATTTCGTCATGCTCGTCATACGCTCTTCAATCATAAATTTCTTGCATTTAATTACTGTCGAAAAGGCAGTATATCTAGAACTCATTTGAAACTTTTAAAATTTTTGTTACTCTTTGAACTCTTACCACTTGAACTGTAACCGTATTTTCTATAATAACTTTCTTTCCGCTTTTCATTGTTTGTAATCACCGTGGAAGACAAGGGTTTTGTGTCTGCATTTTTAATATTATATTTATATATTTATATCGTTATTTGTAATATGTCCAGTAAAAAATTAAGAAAAAGTATTGCAGATATATTTGGATTGACTGATTACAACCCGACCTTTCGGATACCTCCTCTACGATTCGTTGGTCTAGAAAGATAAGAAAAATTTTGTACGAAATTTTCTAGTTTTACGGATTGTTTGGTAAGGCACAATTTGGCAATTATGCTAAACAAGATGCAATAAAAAATTTTTTTTTCATTTTCAAAAATGAAAAAAAGAACTTCATTTAATTAGCTCTTTTTAACGACTGTACGACCACGAGAAGAACTATAGAATATATTAATACATAATGACAGATGAAGTTGCCATATCTTTCTGAAATGTTTATGAATATCGTACAATATTTTTGTAAATTATCAACCATTTGGTGACTTTACAAAATGGGGATGAACTAAAATACCATCCATCCAATTCATTCATTGACTTTTGTCACTCTACAATTAATGCTATTTATCTATTATTTTTTATGACTTTCTTCTCCTAATTTGTTCTGGAATAAAAATGAATCATGCTAGTTTGTTTCATTTTGTTAAAGGGAAGACAATAAAAAGTTTAAAACAAATCAAGGAGTCATTAATTAATTAAGAGTGCCTTACTTTGGTAGTTGCTTTAACTGCCGATCGGAGTGCCTTCTACTAATCCCCGGTGTAAGTCAGGAGCATATAATATATGTAATACATAATGCCAAATTATATCTTTGTCATATCTTTCGAAAATGTTTATGAATGTCATACCATATTTTGTAAATCCTCGCCGATTTGGCAATTAACGAAATAGGGGTGAACTAAAATACCTTTCAACCAATTCATTTATTGATTTTTATCAATACTATAATTAATGCAATATATCTATTATTATTTTTTATTATTTTCTTCTCCCAATTTGTTTTTAGAATAAAAAATGAAAATAGTTTGTTTCATTTTGTAAAACGAAAGACAATAAAGAATGTAAAACAAATCAGCAAGTCATTAATTAATTAACAGTGCCTTACTTTGGTAGTTGCTTTATCTGCCGATTGGAGTGCCTTCTACTGATCCCTGGTGTAAGTCAGGAACATATAATACATGTATAATAAGTGCAATACTTAATGACAGTTGATGTTGTCATATCTTTCTAAAATGTTTATGAATTATCACACCATATTTTGTAAATAATCGCCAATTTGGCGACTTAACGAAAACAGGATGGACTAAAATACCATCCATCAAATTCCTTCATGAATTTTTCTCAGCACTATATTTAATACTATATATCTATTATTTTTTACGACTTTATTCTGCTAATTTGTTCTTGAATAAAACAAATGAAACTAGTTTGCTTCATTTTGTGAAACAAAAGACAATAAAAAAGATAAAGCAAATCAATGAGTCATTAATTAATTAAGAGTGCCTTACTTTGGTAGTTGCTTTGTCTGCCGACCGAAGTGCCTTCTGCTGGTCCTCGGTGTAAGTCAGACGCATCTCGGTCTGCGTGGCCCCCAGGGTTACCATCTTATCCCAGGCATCACGTTTCGTCTGATGGGTACAAAGAACACTTTCGTGAGACACGAAACACTATTAGTAGAGGCAAAGAAATAAAACTGCAGTTTTAGCTTGTTGCGGAAATTAGTGTGTTAATCTCTTCAAATAATGTTATTCTTGATCATTATTGATTTAATGGTACTTTTTCATTATAACTGAACCAAACTATTTTGGCGATTTTATTCGGCAAAATTTTTAATTGTATACTATAGATAATAACGTAAGGTTGTTTCAGTATTTTCTGCTGAAGAGACATTTGATTTTTATAAATTAGTACCAAGTTTTTATATACATTGTGAAGTTTGCTTTTTTTCTCTTAGTTTACTTAAAAATACCTGAAGAATTATTTCGACATTGAATTGATGTGATTAAACATAGATAATAGTTTTAAAAAGCATTGTGACTTAGCTAACAAATTGACTTTGTGAGAAAGTAATTTGATTTAGTAACTAAACAGATTTGGTTAGGTTTGGTTCGTCGCTCTACGGTCATTTTTTCCCACTTTAGGTTAATTAGACTGGGTGGGACCTACATTTTAATGCGGATTCCGAACCACTAACAAACATCCATGCCAGCGCCAGGATTCAGATCTGAAGCTAACTAAGTGAAGAATATCTTTTCATCTGAACGTATATGAAAAGTCACAAGATGCATTATTTTGATGAAATTGGGCATTGGAGAAGCATTTACAAAAAGTGATAAATATTCTAAAAAAGTATTCTAATTCGAAGGTGATTATAGGATATTTGTTACATTTTTGATATTTATTTACTGTTTCTGTTTGGTTTGTCGCTCTACGGTCATCTTGTGCACACTAAGGCTAAATAGGCTATAAGGCTTTAGGCTAAACAGATCGGGACCTACAGTTTAATGTGGATTCCGAACTACCAACAAATATTTGAAGCTTGAAGCCTTCGGTACCAACGGCCAGAGCGCTAGCCAGTTGGCCATCAGGCCGTACTGTTTCGGTGAAGAAGAGTTGACATTGCTATTTTCTTGATTAGTCTGTATTGCTACTATTGCTGCTAATAATATGTTCTATATAATTGTATTGAAAGAAAGTCGCCAAGAACTCTAGTTCAGTTAAATGAACTTCTAATAAACCATTAAATTATTTAAATGCTATTTGTTTTTTCACAGTACAATTTTTAAATCAATTCCATTCAAGATTTTCCTTAATATTCTGTTCATTAATTACTATACAATCCTGTGGAATAATTTGTATTTTTATGTTATTAAAGCTTATAAATCGAAATTGAATTGTTTTGTACAGAAATGTATCAAAAGATGTATTAATAATATTACTAAGAATAACAACATTGATCGTTTCTGTAGAACAACTCAAATCTAAAATCGATGAATTTCAATTTCTAAAACTTAAACAGCGAGATCATTATGATGTATAAAAAAGAATAACACTCTATTTTAAGAATTTTATTTTGATATTATTGCACTGTAATTTCTTAGAGTTTCCAACTCTATATAGTCTATTTGATTGACATTTTTGATGTATTAAGAAATCTTGAACTTTCTTGGTTTTACCTTAAAATTGAATTTAGGATTGTCACAAACATTCCTCCGACTTTCACGAAATAAATATCTTATTTTTTACTTTCCGTAGAACAACTCATGATTTTATAACTTAAAACAAATCAAAGAATTTGCTGGAAAACAATAAAGGAAAGAAAGTATAAGAATTTCCGTCCCTTTATAGTTTGTAATCTCGAAATATTGAATTTGAAATCAATGTTTGTGTTTCTTTCACAATTTAAAATTTGAAGAATTTTTGTAATTTAAAGTGGCTTTTATTTATAAATGTATGATTAAATTAAAGCCACTTTTTAAGTGTATATGTTTAGTTAAAATATCTGTGACCTTTATATTTTGAAAACGAAGAAGCATTTTCAGTAAATCGAGTTTTTAATAAGCCATGATATTCTTCTTCTTCTTCATCGGCCGGCCTGATGGCCATTTGGATAGCGCTCTGGCCTGTGGTGCTTCATGTTTAAATCCTTATGGTGTCATGGATGTTTGTGAGTGGTTCTGAATCCACATTAAACTGTAGCTCCCGGTCTAATAGCCCAAAGTGTGCAAGGACCGTAGAGTGACAAACCAAAACCAAATCTTCTTCATTGGCGCAACAGCCTCATGATGGGCCAAGACCGTGTGTGCCTACTAGCAGATTTCGAGACAAGTGATGCTTTTTTTTTACGGGGACCCCGTAAAAAGCAAAAAGTCCCATGTCCAACCCCTACGGTCATATTAAACTGGGACCTACGGTTTAAAATAGATTCCGAACAAATACAAACATCCATAGCATTGTCGGGACTCGAACCCGAAATCTGCGACACCGAGCGCCAGAATGCTAGTCATTTGGCCATATGGTCCCAAGCCGTGATATAGAAAAGCAATTAGTTTTTTCATAATTTATTCTCCATGGAAAGAGCAAAGGGTATAAGCTAAAAAACAGTGTATCCTTAAATTACATCATAATCATCAGTTAAAATGTTAAATGTAGCTGGGTAGTCCATAAGTACCATTTTGTTAATATGGGTCGCATTATGAATCGTTTTTTTATATAAAGCAATTATTTAATCCGATGTACATCATTTTGTATTAGATTTGATCCAACGTGAGTTTCTTCTAAAAGAAGTGTTAGTTTTCTCTTAGTACTTTTTTAAGCAATTTGTTTTTGAAAATTAATTGGAAAAAAAAAAATTGTTGTTCATGAAATTTCGAAAATAGGATTTTAAAAGTTTGATGTGGACTTAGATCTTCACATTAAAATGGTTTTATCATTTAATATATGAATTCTAATTATAGTATTATTATTTTATAGTTTTTAAATTTTAAGGAAATAAAGATGCAACGCTTCAGACACTTTTCGATTCTTTGGAAATAACTGTGTCCTATCAAACTATTCTAAACTAGAGCAAAAATTTGCAATACAAATCTTCCTTAAAAATTTTTTTTTCAGCGAAAGAACTGCATGATAGCTTTTAAAGATTATCGGTTTTTCGAGAAATTTCAAAGGACTTAGGTTTAAAAATAATTTGAAATTCCAATGCTACATCTACTTCATTGTATATTGAATTTTAGACTTTATTTTCGCTAAAAAGAGAATATAAGTTTAAGCAATGTTAATTTTTATATATAATATAAAATCTCGAAAAGAAGGGGTTTATATATCTAAATAACAAAAAGTAAAGTATAAAAGTATATATGTAAATAATGAAAAGTAAGCTATTTTTTTCTTATCCCACATGGTAGACAGCAACATCTAGACCAAATTCAAGAACCTGTTTGGTCTCATGGAAGAGGGTAAAAGGGGGGGCAGCTTCTGTTCTGATGGAGCACCCGTAAGTAGAAGTCTACTTGGCTACATGTCGCTGAAGAAGGAAGGCAGTATACCTTCTCGAGAGGACTTTTAATGGGAACTACCCCGCATTTACGTATCGTATGGGAGGAAACCCAGAAAAGTTCCCAGCAGGTAGTCTGACTAACGATGTATTAAGAGGTAATTAGCTTTACAAAAAATAATCTTTCGTTTTTATAAACAGTGTCTATAACTGTATTATGTTTGCATATTTAAGTAATTTGTATTTCAAAACAATTTATGCTTGTGTATGTATCAAAGGAAATTTTGTATTATAATGTATATAATTTCCGGCAGTGCATGAGCATATTTCGGGTTCACACTAAAATTGGTGCAATTGTTTTTCTTTTTCATTTAGACTCCAAATGCACAATCAAAAATTTTTACGTAAAACCCATTTATTAGTTAAAACCGACTTATTTATCTCTTATGTACATCTACGTATTTTTATTTCCCTTGTCCAAATAATTTTTGCAGCAATTAATATATAACCAATTATTTATTTTTACGAAAATTAATACTGAAATTCTATTACAATTGATTTTACATTTACTTTTATTTGTATAACTAATATATAGTGTTTACAATCAAATTTGTTTTTTTACATTGGCACTTTCTGAAAATCTTACCTAAAAATTTTTATATTTTCGCAATTTCATATTTCGCCTTCTTCAAAAAAATTTTTTTTTTTTTTTTAAGTGATTTGATATTTAGTTCTGTTCTTGTATGAATTTTCCCCATTGTTCAGCTTCTGATCAAAAGAATTATGTTAAAATTTTCCAAGTGCGCCATTCTTTCACCCACATCATTCCCAAACTGTATACCAGGCTCAGCTCTAGGCACAGTGATGTGGTGTGGTCTGGTGTAGTAGTAGTAGTCTGACTAACGATGCAAGACCCAAGCATCAAAAAGCCATCAAAAAAGTGTCTACAACAAAGCCGCCAGCGTTTTTGAATCTCAGACCGTAATGCTCGGGGCCTGGGTTATCTACCATTCCTGGATTCGGTACAAGGTTAAAGGTTCAAATACCCTGGTGCCATGGATGTTTGTAGTAGTTCGGAATCCACAAAACCCTATGTTCCGGTCTCGTGTGACTGTAGAGCGTCACGAAGCCCAGTCGGACTTCTCTCAGTCCCATTATTCCCAAACTGTAAAGGGACAACAAACAAAATGCATTTTGATTAATATTAAATCCAGTAAACTGGTCTCTTGATTTTGAAGAAATTTCCATGTAATTGCTCTAGGCACAGTGATGGGGCGTGATGTGGTGAGTAGTAGTAGCCCTAATGTGCACCACTGACGCACGTTTACCACGGAGGCCCAAGTCCATGTAAATATAATAATGTAAAAGATCAGCATCATCATCAGTGGCGTAACAGCCCCTTTGTATGCCAAGGTCATCTGCCTACTGGTAGATTTCGAGACAGGAGACGATTTATTATTACGGGGTAGGGTTGCCAGCAGTACCCCAACGCTCTACAGTCATATTACACCGAGATCTAAGGCTTAAACTGGAGCTTCTAAAAGGTCATTACATGTGAACACATATACAACTAAAAGAACAATATACATAAAGTACATGTACAAATGAAAGAATAATAAAAGGCACGGAAAAATTTAAAAATGAAATTAGATTTTACGAGGATTATATAGTTTTAGATTATTTAAATAAAAAACCTATTTATTTATTTGCATTTTATCCCCAGTAGATTGAATAAAATTCTATAAATATTTTATCGCGATATTTTATGCCCCTGTCTGTTTAAAATTCCTGGTTTGCACGATTCAAGAACTCTCGTAAACAAGTTTATTTTGTTGATTTGAAAATATAACATTATCAAAATCCAAAATGTATAAATATGTAACAAAAGTTTCTTGGTAGTACCAAACTTTTACAAGAGAAGTATACTTTTGAAAGTAAATAAATTTTATGTACCGAACAGTTCTTATTATTATCATTTTTTTTTTTTTTTGCAAGCCACATAAAAAAGAAGTTGCATTTACGATCCATATGCGTGCGTGACATGACTCAAAGCAGTTGTTTCAGTACAACTGAATGCACTCATGCATCGATTACATATTTATGTGATTTACTGGAAGAAGCGTAAACACATTAATAATCACACTTTTAATGTCAGGAAAGCTACAGATGCTAAAAACAAAATACATTTTGATTAATATTAAATCCAGGTAAAATAATCTTGATTTAAAAAAAATATTTTCCATATAATTGCGACAGAAGAATTCTTATTTTTTACTGCATGTTTCATGGCCATTGCGTGATGTCTTTTATTCAGGCGCTTGATCAATGGAACCGAAATGCACTCTCCATTAAATATATATATCATACTTTGTGTAGCGAGCGAATAGCATCAAAATAGCAGATAGTAGGAAAAATCGAAACATAAAGCCATTACTTGTTTAATTTTCATCTATTCCCCTACACTGTAATAAATTAAGTTCTTATATATTGTAATTTAGAATTATACCGGCTTCAAGAAGAGGGACACTTTCAGATTCATGGGATTTAATTTTTTATTTGCAAGAATTTTGTATATATATATATATAGAACTCTAGGTTATTACAAATTATTATTTACAAAGAAACGAAAATTAAAGATAATAATTTGATTCCTAAGTGCAATTCACTCAAAGGACGGAGATTTTCAGAATTCTTGAGTCTAGGAAGAATCTAATGACCCTGTCTGCTGCAGACTTTAATTATCACACGGCGTGATACACGGAACCACAAGGGGCTCACTTTGAAAACAAGTCGAAACTCTTGCCTGTTCCGTCATTTCAGAGAAAAGAGAAAAACAACATTTCTTGTCGATTCCTCACAAAAATTCTCTTTTCTTCTTCAAAAGCCTCCCTTTAAGAAATTCCATCTTGGGGGTCAACTTTCTTCACTTCTCATTAGAATCGACACTTCCTCAGCCCATGGTCTATTATCAATCACGATGCAACAACTCAGGGGGCGTAATCCATATTCCATCTGTAGTTTTTTTCGACCTGTGAAAGTCGAACTGACAATAGCTAATTTCATGATGTCTTATTATCCATGACACTAATTATCTGCTATCAGATTTCAGTGATACGCTGTTAACATGTACTTGTTATAAAATATATATTATGACCTGGAAAAAAATGCTACAGTTCTTCTGGGAGAAAATGTTACAACCCAAATATTCCTTAACATATAAGTTGTCAAAACCGTCATGCAAAGTTGTAAATTTTTAAGTTTCATTAGATCAATTTTCTTACGATATTTGGCAGTATTTTAAAAATATTTTGTGCTTTAATGTTGACAAAGATATACAGGACTTTTTTGTTCCTTAAAAATATAATGCTTACACATTAGAAGCAACTAGGTTATTTGAAATAATGAAAAAAAAAAAAAAAATTCACGTAATTCTGTGTAGAGATTTTAATAGACAAAAATTACCTTTCTAGAATTTATGAAGAGACGGCACCTTTGTAGAATTTATGAAAGACGTTTAACCTAGATTTCTAGTCTGATTCTATTCTATTTAAGAAAATTCACACAAAGTAATGCCATTTGGCTCTTTGAGAAATCGCCGTGGGCGTTTTAAATTTCTAAAAACTGCGCTTTGAATGGATTTTCTGCACATAACTGAAGTTAAAAGCATGTTAAAGCTATTTTCTGGGGCTTCATGTTGTTAAGATGCATTAAGTGCCTTGATATTCTATTTTTTCTCGTAATCTTCCATAAACAATGTTGTTTAAATTGTTATGATGTAATTAACATCATACAGTTTTAAGTGTATTTTCTAATTTACACTCAGTTTTATATTTTCGTTGCATTGCCACAGCTTCGGTAAAAGGTCTCCATTTAAAACATCAAATATAGTTTATGATTTTTGTTTGGTCTATTAAAACATATATCAGATCTTTTTAGTCTATATCGAACTTATTGTGAATTATGTGAATAGGGGAAATCCTTATTAATGATTTCAGCACAAGCAAATATAATCAAAAATACGTTTTATTGAATTAGTTATTAAAAGAGGCGTTGTAAAAAAAATACTTGAATGGATTTAATTTTTTGAATGTTTAATTTTGAATTAAAAATAATAAAATAAAATCCAAAACGAAACAAAAAGCAATAATCAAAATTTCAAAAAATATTTAAAAATTCCTATTTTATTTTAAGTGATAAAAACTTTTGTAAATAATTTAATCCAATTTTTTTTTATAAATGAACTATTTGCATGCGTCTAAGAAAGGTCTTTAGATTTCATTATTATTTACTATTATCACTGAATAATCTAAATTTAAATAATAAAAATTACAAAATTTATCCATAGAAGTAAATTCACTGGACTGCTTTTTAAAGAATATTAGAATGCATTAATGGAGGCTTTAAAACATAATTTTTTAAACCTTTTTGTTATTCCATTGATTTTTTGTTGTTGAAAAGGTGAGGGTTACTGACCCCTTTTGCTAGTAAGAGGGAAAGAAGGCACCGGAACCAACCCCTTTTCATAATATTTTTAAATAAATGAAAAAAAGTTACTAAATTACATATTTTTTATTAAATAACAAATATTGAAAAAAAAAAAATATATATTAAAAAAATATGTTTTCTTTTCAATATACACTGAAGTGACAAAAGTCATGGGATAGCAATATGCAAATTTTCAGATGGCAGTAGCATCGCGTAGAACAGGTATAAATGCGCAGTGCTTTCGCAGAGCTTTTTCATTTCTGTTCAAGTTATTCATGTGAAGAGGTTTTGACGTGATGATGACCGCACGACGGGAAATAACAGACTTTGAACGCGGAATGTTAGTTGGAGCTAGACGCATGGGTCATGCCATTTCGGAAATCGTTAGGAATTCAACATTTCCAGATCCACTTTCAGAGTGTGCCGAGGAGTATGAAATTTCAGGCATTATCCCACCATGAACAGCGCAGTGGTCGACCGCCTGCACTTAACGACCGAGACCGGCGACGTCTGCAAAGAGTCGTAAATTCTAACAGACAAGCAACACTGCGTCAAATAGCCGCAGAAATCAATGTGGGACGTACAAGGGACTTGCCTATTAGAACTGTGCGGAGAAATTTGGCTTTCTTGGGCTATTCCAGAAGAAGACCGACTCGAGTGCCTTTACTGACAGAACGACATCGCTTGCAGCGACTCTCGTGGGCACGTGAGCATATCGGTTGGTCCCTAGATGAATGGAAAACCGTGGCCTGGTCGATGAGTCACGATTTCAGTTGGTAAGAGCTGATGGTAGGGTTCGAGTGTGGCGCAGACCCCCACGAAGCCATGGACCCAAACTGTCAGCAAGGCACTGTTCAAAGCTGGTGGTGGCTCCGTAATGGTGTGGGCTGTTTTTTTTTCATGGCATGGACTTGGTCCTCTGGTGCGGCTGGACCGAACATTGACTGGAAATGCTTATGTTCAGCTACTTGGAGATCACTTGCAGCCATTCATGGACTTCATGTACCCAAACAACGAATTTTTATGGATGACAATGCGCCATGTCACCGGGCCACAACTGTTCGCGATTCTGGACAATTCCAACGAATGATCTGGCCACCTAGATCGCCCGACATGAATCCCATCGAGCATTTATGGGACATCATCGAGAGGTCTGTTGTGCCCAAAATCCTGCACCATCAACTCTTTCACAATTATGGACGTCTATCGAGACAGCATGGCTCAATATTCCTGCAGAAGACTTCCAACGACTTGTTGAATCCAACGTCGAGTTGCTGCACTTCGCCGGGCTAAAGGAGGGCCGACACGATATTAAGAGGTATCCCATGACTTTTGTCACTTCAGTGTATATTAAAAATGAGAGTAAAGTAAATAATGAAATACAATGAATTAAAATTTCATTATAAAAAATTTCTAATTCGAACATTGATTTATCTGAAACATATGTCAGTGATAGGTTATTTGAAATATAACGTTTAATTCGTTGAATGAATAAAATAGATTTCAACATTCTGTTCTCTGTCAAATGATCTCTTCTCGATATTCTGTTCTTTGTCGAATCCTGATTCAGCGAAAACAACTTGTTGGAAATTAATACTAGACTTTCTTTACAGAAAACTTGAAAATTCCAATAATTATTATACCACCATATTGATGAAGATAAATGGTTATTCTAGATATGAAAGTATGCGACTTCATATGAAATCTATATGGATACATATAGTTTCATACATTCTTGTGATAAGCGTTAGGATTTGGTAATCGCTACAGGTGATAAATGTTGATTTTACTGAACTGTAATTAATGATTTAATAAAAAATATATTTTTTCTCATTTAGGTTCACGAAACTAACATTTAACAACGTTTATGAAGCCTCAAGTGGACGGAGGAAACCTTGTCCACGTTACGTAAGACCTTTTATCCGCAACCACCAGCACCCACATCTTTTAAGAAATCTTGTTTTAAATGCTAGTAGTTCAGTACATGATGGATACTTTGAAGAGAGTTTTAATAAAATAATATGTGTGTGTGCGGGAATGTTCAAGTATATTTAAAAACCATAACACTTAGAAGCTCATTTTTTTATGTGAATTTATTATTTCTCTTTAATCCTTATTTTTTTTATTGTCATTACATTTTCAAGACACCAGATGGCGCCAGTCTCGAAAGAATGTCTAACGCCATTAATAGTTACTAAAAAAAAATTGTTAGAGAATCTACAGTATTAATAGTCAACTTATTTTCAAACTTATGCTATTATACTACTAAAAATTAAATAGTAACAAATTAAAAGGTAAAAAAAGGAAATACTTAGTTAAGAATAATTGTATTATTAAACCAATTTTATATTATTTAAGGCGTGTTATTTAAAATCTAAAACCTTTAATTCTACTCGGGTGATTTTTTTCTTAATGACATTTATCAAAACTAAAATTTTTTCTTTTCTTCTCACTTATTTATATATCAAAGTCTTTTATAATGAAACGATTCTATATAACAAGATTTTTTTACTATGAAACATAATATCTTAAATAAGGTTTGCAACGTATATTTCAGGCTATTCTATAAAAGGGATTGTTGAATACTAAAGTGAACTGAATAGCATAACGGTATCCACTATCAGAGAATACCTGTAGACAGTCTATCATCTTCCTTTTTTAAAATACGTATCGCAGTGAGAGCAATTCATCATGGCTTTCGCGATCTCCTGCATATGCACTACTTATTTTTGACAACCCCAAGGATCCTCTCATTCATCAAATATCTATCAAAATTCGCACGGAAATCCACATGATTGGTACCTACGCTGAAAATGGAACAGAAAATTGAAGATAAGTATCAGAAGAAATGTATTTTTTCCCTTCAAAAGAGTAGGGGAAATCTACGACACATTTTCCAGGAAATAAAACCGTGGATTTTTTTTGAGTGAAATTTTATTTTTATCGTTAGAAATGTTTTAAAATAGATACTGGGATGTTATAGTAATCGGCACGATAGGCTTCTGGATTGAGTGAGCTTTGTTTGAAATTCAACAAATGAAATAAACTGAAAATATCCGTGTCTAGGCTTGGAATGGGCATGATAATCTGCAAAGTTGAAAACAAATATTATGTTTGAAGCATACTCATTATATATTTGATTTGTATACCCAATAGATATTGACTCTAGGGGTGTTTTCACCTCCTCATTTTATGTTTTTGTTTTGGTCAGTTCTCCGTCGAAGTGAAATTTCTATTCTAAAATGGGTACAATATTATTGGGTGCGTGGACAATATAAAGATCCCCAAGAGCTGCAGAGAGACTATTGCTTGAGAAAATTTTTTATGCGGAAGTGCGATTCTATTCTTATGTAAGTATGAATATTTCATTGAAAGTTCATGTCTTGCAATATTGTAAACAATATTTTTTTAAGCGAGTGATTTGATGATTTCAATGATCTACTTGTAAGAACTTGCACTGCATTTATTCTTGAAAATGTTTAAAGTCATTATATTCTTTTGAAATAAATGCCCAAAATGAATAAAAATAGTAATTTTTTTATATGTTGGTACAAAGTATTCAAGTATTTAAATTCAATCTATTTTAATTTTTCAATTAATTTCTTACTTTACTTTTGTAAATCTATTATTTTTAATTTTCAAAGTTTCTGTTATCTTTTACCAATACATTTCGTGCAAAGATTCATTTTTTCAATTAGATTTTTAAATAAAACTTTTTATACTTGTTAATGTTCTTTAATAAAGCTAAAAAGTTTTTAAATAAAAAGCCATTATAAATTTAAAAAAATAGGACTATACAATTAAAGTGTTTACATATGTATGCCTTGCAGTAAAATATATTTCCTTTTTTTTTTTGCTGCATTATTTTTACAAGATTTCTTGTAAAGCTGTAATCCTATCTGGAAGAACATTTACAACATTGAAGAGTAGTATTTAATGAAGTCATTAAGAAACTTGAGGCTTTTAACGAAACGAAGATTTTGAATCGGTCAGAGATTGATTTTTCATCAAATGGAAAAAATAATTAAATATTATGCATCTTAAAAAATCAAAACTTGTAAATACATTGAAAAAATTTTAACAATGTTTTCAGTATTTCTATCCAATAAATTAAAGCGGTAAAATAATAAAAAAATGAATCATAATCACGATGTAAATGTGATGGTAATACAATGTTTTAATCGACACGGTTTTTAGTTTCCTATTCAATAAATTAAAGCTGTAAAATAATAAAATTGGTCATAATAGCGATGTAAATTTGATGGTAACACAATTTTTTAAGAAACTGAATTTCCGTGACAAAATAATATAAACATAATTATTTGTTTCTGTTTATACAGAAAGTAAAAAAATTTTTTTTTTCATAATTATCTACAATAATACAGTCTTTTATTATTTTAATTCTCTTGCGTCATTATAATTTTAAAAGTAAAATGTTCTTTTTATCAATTCCTTTATAATTCAACTTTTATTAGCTTTCAATACTTTAGCTTGTATCATATTTGGTTGCCGAACGAAAAACTACATTTAAATTCATCGATTATCCGACCAAAGATAGAATGAAATGAGTTACACATGAATCTATTAGAAGGATTTCTACGTATAGAACTTTAAAATAAATCTTAGCTTTATTTATTAGAATATTTCTCACAAACTGACAGCTTTCAACTGAGAAAAATAAAAAAGGAGACTTGAGAAATCTGAAAAGCAACCTAATGGATGCCAGGCCCCGAGGAGGATAAATCTTTAAGAAAACACTTTTACAAGAACCAGACGGGGGAAAGTTGAAAAAAATAATATGCTTCAGTGGATAATTCAAGTGGAAGACATTTCTTTCAATGTCGCCCCAGCGAAATCACACTGAAATCACGCTGAAATCGCTAAATGCACATCTACTTAAAAGCCAACTTTGAAAGTCTTTACATGTTATTTTCCGTGAAGTACTTTATTTGTACTGATAGCTTAAAGCTCTTTGAACTGTGATTAGTTATTTGTGAGTAAAGATTTAATCATGATTGATGGATTATTTGATATGCTTTCGTGAAAGAAAGTTTTATTCAAGAAACTTAAATATCTTTTGATTGATTGTATATTTTTAAAAGAGCATTGGGTTTTATATTAATAAATAACAAATGAAAATGTATTTCATAAAGCTTCACATTTAATAATATAAATCTTACGGAAGATTTATTTATTTAAATAGTTTAAGAATGAGGGGTTCTGATAATGATGACCAAGTGACTAACGCTCGGTGTCACCAGATTTCAGGTTCTTGTCTCGCCAGTGCCATGGGTGTTTGTAATGTTGTTCAGAATCCACTTTAAACTATAGGTTCTAGTCTAACATGAATGTAAGGTTGACAAACCAACTTCTCAAAAGGAAAACATATCCTGTCTCGAAATCTGCCACTAGACAGAAGGTCTTTAAATCTTTTTTTTTTTTGGCATAGACAACGGACTCTTAATTGTACCTATAGTTTAGCTTTTCCAATCTCTTGCTTTAATTGTTCTCAAGCAAGATAAGTTTTCCTAATTTTAATTATTCTATTTTTATTTATTAATATACTTTAATTGAAGCAACTACATTTAATGCTAATTTATTAACTAATTTAAGATGTGGAGGTATCGTGGTTCTTAAAACCACACAGGAACTCCGTAACAGGTACGCCCGTTGCCCGTTGCCCTTGACCCAAAATGGGGCTGTTGCGTCAATGAAGGAGAAGAATCTAATAATAATGAGCACAAAATTTCAATTTTTTTTTCAATTCAATCTCTAATCTGGAGAAACCATTCTCTTACAAATATTAGAGAGTAAACAAAGAAAGCTGGTTAGAAAATTTGAGTAAATTGTAAAATTACAATTAACTCTGGCCTTTGGTGCTTCAGGTTCGAATTTTGGAGCCAGCATGGAATTTTTTTGTTAGTTGGTTCGGAATCCACGTTAAATTGTAGGTGTTGGTCTAATTAATTCAAAGTGTACACGAAAGGACAGTAGAGCGACAAACCAAACCAAATCTTGAAGTATGTTGCATTATTTCTCATTATATTTATATTTTAGAGTTATTCCACAAATACTATTACTGCATCATATCAAACTATTGTACCTAAAATTAAGATTCATCACAGATTTGTGATTGATGTATTTGAATATATATGAAAGCTGTTTCTAAAAAATACTACTAATTATCCTTATGCGAATTAAAATTTTAAAGATAAAAATTTTTATTTAATAATCAGGTTACAGAAAATCCTAATCTTTTATAAACACTATCGCAAGATTACATAAAATTACAAATGTTTTTAAGCTAAAGTAAAAGTTTTAAATAATTCTGAGTTTATTTTTATGGAGTAATGAAAACGGTTTCCATGAATAAATCTTTTCAAAACTGAAGACATTCTTCTAAAATCATTTTGGAAAGAAAAATTAATTCAAATTTGAAGAACTCTCTATGTTAATAAGTCCGTTGAAGAACTCTTTTAATAAATGTAGCATAGCAATTGAAAGTAAAAGCTTCTATTTCTTAATTAACAGAGATTACACTTAAAAGACCTCTTTCTAATAAGAGAGCGATTTCTTGAAATTAATCTTACTGCAAAAGGCTGAATAATTCTTTTCCTTTCATATTTAAGTACTTTTAAAAGCTTTGTTAGAATACTCTTCAACGAGTGATATTGCTGTTACTGTTTGTTGTATTTAAATATCTCATTGATGTAAAAGCTTATTTAAGTTTTGAAATTAAAATGACCACATTTGTGTATTTAGTGATTTCATAATTTTGAAAATTATTAAAGTTATTATTATTAAAATGTTATTGAAATGCTTAAAAAACATTTATTAATTTTAAAGTAAATAATGTTAATAATTCTAGTTAATATTCTCTCTAATAATGATTTCAAAATTATAATTTTTTTTTGTAATTTAAATGCCTTTTCGTAAATTGTTAATTAAGCTGTGAAATAGAAACTGCTATTACTTTTAGCTATATGCTTCAGTTAGTTCAGTTATTAATTAAAATATATTTTGTTATTAATTAAATATTAAAAAGCATTTTTGTTAAAGGAAAAAGAGTTTCAAATCATTAAAGATTTATCAAGAAGAACAATTAATATTATCGAGTAGAATTATTTGTATTTATTTTTATTTTTTTTTTTGTAAAATATTTTACAAAGTTGTAGTTTGCAAGTTTTTCGTAAAATATTTTGCAAAGCAATTGTGTTAGTAATTATTACTTCTTGCTGCACAGTTTAGATTAAATAAAAAAATAATGGAGAACCATTAATTGTTAATGTTAATATAAATACGCCTGTAACATTTTCCGGTTTCGTATTAATGAATTATTCTTTTCACTTTTTACAGTAATTTAAAGACACATATCTAGAAATAACAATAAAGAAGATTTTAATTAATAAATTTTAATAAATGTCTAAAAAAATGTGTCTTTGTTAGTAAAAATAAATATTAAGAAATACATTTTCTTTGTTTTTTTGTTTTTGATTTAAAATGAAATTTCTTGCCAATTGCCCTTGTTGTATAACGCAATGATTAGTTGCCATAGCAAAACCTAATAATTTTATTTGAGTTATAATTTTAAAAAATTACATTTTCTAAAAAAAATGTTTTAAATTTTAATTTATGTTTCAAAAAAAGTTATCAAGATAATTATTGAAGTTACAAAGGAAAAAAATCTTAATTATATTCTATTTTTATGTGTAATATCAACAAATTATTGAAAGTTATCATTTTTTAATATTTGCAATTTTGTTATTTTCAAATAATGTGTGTAAAAAATTAAAATATTAAAAAGTTATAAATAATATTGTTATCTCATTTGTTAGAATTTAAAAAACACTTTTCTCTATAAGAGAAAATTTAACAATTTATAAGACCTTTTTCTAATGTGTTATATAAGTATTATTTGTTATCAAATAAAAAATTATGAAAATAAAAAGATAAAGAACAATCAATAAACATTTTTCTAGCCACAATATTTTCCCTGAAAAAAAATTGTTTTTTTTGCTGTCATACTACAAAGCAGTTAAAATGGCTATGTTGAAGAGAGAAATACGTTCAGACAAAAATAATTTCATCTTTTAATTTCATCAGATTCAATTTAAAATTTTTATCCCTGAACCAAAATATAAAATACAATTGAATTATCTAATCTTTACTTTTATACATTAAGAAGTATAATGCAAAGAACAAAAAAAAAAAACTTACTTGCAAAGCTTGAGCCCAAGTCATCATGGCGCGATGGCTTTCAGCTGTCAAAACATGTTCTTTCCCCTCAGAACTGTAAACAAATGGAATCATTAGCGAAATTTAAAACGACATTGATGTTTATAATTCTGAAAGGATATAAATTTAGATTCCAAATAAATATTAATTATTGATAATAATAATAGATAATTAAAAAAATTAAAATAAAAAATAGTTTTTTTTTATACAATTATTTATTTAAAAAAGAAAATCAAATTGCAAATATTAACAGTGAAAATAATATCGAAGTCTTTTTAGAAAAGGGAATTTTATTTAAATAAATATTAACTTTAGTATGATAGTACTTTTAACACATTTGATTGACAAGTTATTGATAATATTAATAGATAGTAATTATAGAAAATAAAATAAAAATAGTAATTTTCATACACTCATTTATTTAAAAAAAAAAAAGATAATCATATTGGAAATAAATGAAAATAATATCGCAGACTTTTAGTGAAATGAATTTTGTTTAAATAAATATTAGCTTTCGTAGGATAATACTTTTAACACATTTGATTGATAAGTTATTGATAATAATAGATAATAATTACACAAATTTTAAAAAAAATCTTTTTTTTTTTCATACAAAAGAAAAAAATAAATAAATATTAACAATGAAAATAATATAGTCTTTTTTAGAAAGATGAATTTTATTTAAATAAATATTAACTTTAATGTGATAATACATTTAACACATTTGATTGACTATTTATTGATAATAATAATAGATAATTAAAAAAATTTAAATAAAAAATTGTTTTTTCATATATTTATGTATTTAAAAACGAAAATCAAATTGGAAATTTTAACAGTGAAATTTATATCGTAATCTTTCTTGGAAAATTAATTTTATTTAAATAAATATTAACTTTAGTATTATAATACTTTTAACACATTTGATTGATTAACTATTGATAATAACGATAGATAATAATTATTAAAAATAAAATAAAAAATAGTAATTTTCATACATTTATTTATTTGAAAAAAAAAAGAAAATCAAATTGAAATATTAACAGTGAAAATATCGAGATTGTTTTAGAAAAATGAATTTTATTTAAATAAATATTAACTTTAATATGATAATACTTTTAATACATTTAATTGACCTAGTTATTGATAATAATAGATAATAATTATAAAAATAAAATAAAAAATAGTAATTTTCATTCATTTATTTATTTAAAAAAGAAAATCAAATTTGATATTATTTGCAGTGTTAAAGTTTCCAAGTCTTTTAGAGAAATGAATTAACTAAATTTAACTTAATACTGATTAATTTATTTTAACTAAATATTAATTTTAGTATTATAATACCTTTAACACATTTGATTGACTAGTTATTGATAATAATTATGAAAATTCAAATAGAAAAATAATAATTTTCTTACATTTATTTATTTAAAAAAAGAAAATCAAATTGGAAATATTAACAGTGAAAATAATATCGAAATCTTTTTAGAAAAATGAACTTAATTTAAATAAATATTAGCTTTAGTAGAATAATACTTTTAACACATTTGGTACAATTAGGAAGTTAAACATATTCGAATAAAATTCCTTACATCATTAGCTCACTAAGGTTAGTAAAGTTAATTCTGTGAGTAATTTTGAATCGTTATCCAGAGAAGAATTCTGTTTAAAACTCAACTATGTTGAATTACATACAACAATGTTGGTGAGGCGCTATTTAAACAGATATAATAGATGCTAAAATATGCAAAAGTGTTCTAATAGCGCTAATGGAAAATTCACTTAGTCAACTGAAACGGTCGTCTTGATTGCAGTCATTTAAATGTTGAAGAGTTTAATGTGAATGTAAATTAGTTTTTCAGAAATTATAAAATAAAATATAGTTGATATATATTTTACAACTCAAATGGAGATGGAGTAAATAGTTTAGTTTTAAATTACAATCTGTTGAAAATAAGCACTGAAGCGTTTATTTATAAAATAAAATTGGGATTTAGATTCAGTGCTTGTAATATATAAGGTTATTTATTTTAATATTTGATGTAAGAAACAAGTTTAAAAATTAATGAGTTTAACCTTTAAAGCTTGTAATAATTATTTTAATAATGATATGGCGAATAACGAGCATATTTTTATCATTATAAAATGGTAATGATATGAATTTGTACTGTAGCACTTGCTCAATAATTTCTAATTACAGCATACTTAATTATATTGCGTATTCGTATATTTCAAGTATTTTTTAGTGAACAAAAAAACATGACTTAAGGATTTTGGTTTTAAATGTTAAAAAGAAATAGAAATTATTGTGCAACGAATAAAAATAATTATCTAATCGTAATTTTCTTAATTGTAACAAGATTTATTACTTACAAATCTCCAGCTTTATAATTCTTAATTTAGTTTTAAGAATTTAATTAAAATTATAAACTAGTTGAAGTTGTCGACTGTATAGTGGTTTTTGTTTTGTTTCTCTGTATAAGTAATATAACGAGGAACACCTTCTTTTCTTCAAAGGCAAGTTTATTTAAATAATTATCTAAGTAATTAGTAATTATTGTTAATTAATTATTATAATTATTTAAATTTTTTTTTTTAATAATATTATTTTAATTATATCAATAAATCTTAAACTATAAATAATTTCTTCTAATGCCATCGTCAGCAAATATGCAGTTTGTCACACATACAAGCGGAGTGGTTGGCCCAACAGAATTTATAAATATATTCTGTCGGATTCAGGTTTTAGTGTTAATGTGCACAATTGGGGTGTGAGAGAAGTCAGGTTCCAATCCGCTGGAAGCAACCATTGCAGTCACTGTGTCAAGAGGAAATTCTACGGCAATTGTGGCAATATGTAAATAAACTTGCATCGATAGTGAGACTGCCAGGAGGAGGAGGGGAGTTCCTGATATTGCATCACATGACTCTCAAATGTGGGCTAGTTCCCCTATAAGTACACCCAGAAGGCAATGATCTTTTTCTCATCTTCTGTTTGTGGACAGTTCGGGATATATATCAATGGAACATCGATGTTGCATACTTACCTTTGTTAAGTTAAAAATATGTTGTTGTTTTTTTAAACTGGTTTTGAAGTTAATCAAAACAAGTAAAAGTATAATGTTAACTATGCAATCACAAGACAGACATAACACGCGAATTTAATTGTAAAGTAATGCAAAATTATTTCAATTTCATACACGAAATCAAAAGGATTTTTATAAGACCCTATATTTAAAAAAAAAAAAAAAAAAATGTCTAAGCATTGTTTAAAGCTCAACAATTTTTGAGTTTTAAATCTAAGCATTGCTTTATTCTGCTATCTTAAGTTTAAATTTGTATTACATTCCAGGTATTATTTACGCTCATGTCCATAAATTAAGGATAATTCAGAATCCCGCAGAAATTGAACTCTAAAATAAAAATTTCACCTGTAGAATTATCACACACATCTTGAAGAAGAATATGCAAATTGCAGGAAACCACCAGATGGCGCGGATAGTACGTCACAATGACGAGAGTGCAAGAGAGGGGTATAAAAGGAATGGTGGCAAAGAAGTGAAATTGTTCAGAAGCGCTTTAAAAAGCCTTTCAGTGCAATAACTGCATAGTTATGGCACAAAGGAAGCATTTGAACGATTTTTTACGTGGTAGATGATTTTTTAAGTGGTTTATGGATGACAACGCCCATCCTCACCGTGCAAACATTGTAGACGAATGCCTTCAATTCACCGTATGGATTGGCCAGCATACTCACCGGACTTGAATCCAATAGAGCATGTCTGGAATATGCTTGGCCGACGAATTGCAGCTCGTCAACCCGAACTTCGGAGGCAATTGCTAGATGAGTGGTGTAATATTCCCCAAGATCAGATTGATAATTTGATACTCAGCATGCCTAGGCGTTGTAAGGCCTGTATTGCATCGTCCGGGAGACATACTCCATATTAACCATCGTACTAACCATGTTATACTGTTTTTTGTAAATAGGTTCTTTTTTGAAATTTGCTCCAGGGAGTAAAAAATCGCAATTTTTATTAATTATGTCAAACATATAGCATCTTTTTTGCTCTTTTTACCTTTTGTTTAATAAATCGACTTTACAAATAAGTCAAATTTGTTTTGTTTCTGTCTCTTTCTTTGCCTGAACTTCATTATCCTTAATTTATGGACATGAATGTAGTTTAAAATTGTATAGTAGTTCCAATCTTTTATTTGAAGACTTATTTTAATTTTAAAAAATGTTTTTCGATCGAAATAATTTTTTTTTTTGTAACAATTTTAATATTGCATATAAATGATTATTTGGTATAATTGAAAAATAATAAAAACTTCTTTTATATATATATATATATATATATATCAAAAGGAACATTTGGTATTTTAAATAATACTAATATCGTAATTCTCAAAATGTAGGGGACGATTCTCAAGAGGGTATGGCGTATTTTATAAATACGAAACAAATTGAAAGAAAAAAGAATAATTTTACTATGAAATTTTATTTAGTTATAATTTCAAAGTCATTAACAATTACTCTCTATTTGAAAAGGCCGATTTAGTAATTTAAATTTACTCCTTAAGTTTACATTTTAAATCTATACTCATAAGATCCTGAATCTTTTCCATAATCTTGTGTATGAGCTGCAATTTCTTTTTTACTGAATTTTTTTCTCTCGTATATGAGCTTTTTTCTGATATAAAATCACAAGTCAAGACAGTGAGATTCCTAAAGGTTCTTTCTCACCGAGGAGAGGCGTGAAGAGTTGACCAATCACTAGCCTCACCACGTTCGCCTGAAACCGAACCTTTTTCTGATGTTTCGCTGTGAAGGGGTCGAAAAAAGTTTCTTGCCTGCCGCGTGAATCTTCAACGCTTCACGTATCGGTGACAGAGAACCTTCCTTGTAAATAGTGAGATTATAGTTTTGCTCGTATTGGTGAATGTGACAATTTGGTATCGGTTTTATCGTTGATTCTGTAAACGTTCCGATTATATTACCTACACAATGCCTTCAAGGGAAATGTAAGGCGAGTGGCCAAGTCAATTTTACCCTACATTTATCCTGTCTCATAAAATAAATGGAAAATAAATACCCGGACAATGCTGGGTAAACAGTTAGTAGCTCAATAAAAGGTTCGATGTTACCAAAAATCTCACATACACTTTCAGTTATTGTGATAGTTTAGAAACGAGATATTTCGTAGTTTACAACCGAGACAAAAATGAAACAAAAAACAAACTAATGAAGACATTAAAACATAATGAATGTTGATAATCTTTGTAAATACAAAAAAAAAAAAAAATAGTTTTTAAAGTTCTAGTTCAGTAGCTTACAATTAATTAAAACTAAACAAAAAATCAATTTATATATCATAAAATAGGATTTGGAATGTCTTCAGATCATTTTATAATATAATGAAGCATATTTGGTTCATAAAAGCATCTTAACAAAATTTTCTTAGAAACTTATTGGACAGGAATACCCCTGGGCATATTATGTCTAAAAGGCCTGCAAAAATCCAATATTCACAAATTAAGCGCATTAAATATTCAAGAAAATTCTCATTCCAATATAAATAATTTATTGTAAAGCATTGAACAAACATATCAGAAACGAATTATCATGTACCGTTAAAATGTTTTACTTTTTATAATTTCTCCTGGTAGCAAAAAACAAGCCCGACTCGTGGCAACGTACGGAACTGTTGAGCATCAGAAGGAGGCTTTGTTATAGGCACTGTTTAAAAAACGAGGAGATTCGATGGCGTTAGGGATGTACAGCATCTCGCCATGGAGTCTAACGCCAATCGGATTATCTGATGGGAGTTTTTTTGAGTATTCTCCAATATGATACGAAAATGCGGGATAGTTCCCTCTTAAAAGTCTTCCCGGAAGGCACTGACCTCCACCAAGTCAGACTTCTACCTTCGGGGGCTCCATCTAAACAGAAACTTCACCTCTTTCCATGAGGGATACGACAACAACAGTAAAAAAGCACACTACAAATGCACATTTTCTTTTTTTTTTTTTTTATAGAAAAAGTTAAATGACAGAATCATATTTTAAAAAAAAAAAGAAGGGGTTAATAAATGCAAATAATGGCATTTTTATATCAAACCAATTTTTAATTTAAATTTCCATTCTAAATAATGCAATTTCGTAAAACATATGCATTGAGACAAAACAAGGATGAAAAGAAAATTGTCATATTTCGTATGAAGAAATGCCTCTCTTAAAATCTATTATCCCATTTACTTGCTGGTTTGGAAAGCACAAAAGAAGACTTAACGCAATGGATGCTTTTATTTCGTATTTGCTAAATACGAAACACATTTCATATTATAAAGCACATTGAGCACAAACAATTTTCATTTGTAATGAAAACTCTTTGTTTCTGAAAGTAATTTCACAAAAATACAAATTTTTATATTAATAAAACGATAGACAGTTTCATTTGAAAATAGGTAAACAATATTTCTTTTAAACAAAACAAGTACCGAACAATTTAAAATTTGCTAAACAAATTCCCATGAGTAAATAACATTCAGAAATTGGGAGGAATCAACATTCAGGAATTGAACACAAGTAAATCATATTCAGGAATTGTGATTCTCATGAGTAAATCCCATTCAGAATTCATTAACATTTTAAACAACATTAAAATTGAAATTCATTATATCACACATATTTGAAAGATGCATTTTTCTTGCAATGAGTAGGAATGATGAGATAAAAGCAAATATATTAAAAACAGAATGATGAAAAATTGGAGATTTAGTATTAAACTCGATGCATATTTATTTTCAAGTATAAATTCAGTTTTTATGGGACCTGTATTTATTTTATTTTCCTTTTAATTAATTGTGAAGAATAGTAATCAATTTTAATTAATGAAATTAAATAATTTTAATTAGTATTTTGAAACAATTATTATAATAATATATTCAATTATTGTATTATTGATATTCTTAATATAAACAATTGTATTATTGATATTGTTAATACAAACAATAGTATTATTGATATTGTTAATATAAAAACATATTATTGACATAGTATAAGCAATTATAATATTGACATTGTTTGTATAAGCAATTGTATTATTGACATTGTTTGTATAAGCAATTGTACTATTGACATTGTTTGTATAAGCAATTGTATCATTGACATTGTTTGTATAAGCAATTGTATCATTGACATTGTTTGTATAAGCAATTGTATCATTGACATTGTTTGTATAAGCAATTGTATCATTGACATTGTTTGTATAAGCAATTGTATCATTGACATTGTTTGTATAAGCAATTGTATCATTGACATTGTTTGTATAAGCATTGTATCATTGACATTGTTTGTATAAGCAATTGTATCATTGACATTGTTTGTATAAGCAATTGTATTATTGACATTGTTTGTATAAGCAATTGTATTATTGACATTGTTTGTATAAGCAATTGTATTATTGACATTGTTTGTATAAGTAATTGTATTATTGACATTGTTTGTATAAGCAATTGTATTATTGACATTCTTAATATAAACAATTGTATTATTGACATTCTTAATATAAACAATTGTATTATTGACATTCTTAATATAAACAATTGTATTATTGACATTCTTAATATAAACAATTGTATTATTGACATTCTTAATATAAACAATTGTATTATTGATATTCTTAATATAAACAATTGTATTATTGACATTCTTAATATAAACAATTTTATTATTGACATTCTTAATATAAACAATTGTATTATTGACATTCTTAATATAAACAATTTTATTATTGGCATTCTTAATATAAACAATTGTATTATTGACATTCTTAATATAAACAATTATTGTATTATTGATATTCTTTTTATATTGATTTCATTACATAAATATTATATTGATTTTATTCTATTGCCTATAACATGTATCGGATCAGATAGCTGGAACATGGGCGCGAGGCCATTTGTTTCATAACAACTTTTTACATTACAATACTTAGAATTTTATTTTTGTCATAAATTGTATCAAAATAGCATCAATTTAGTACTGAATAATAATAAATAGTATACTGCTAAAATCCAATATTAATATTTCATTCAGACTTTAAATTCCCTGTCATGTTCATAGAAAATGATTGTCTGAAAGTGGGTACAAAAGGCCATGTTTACTTCTAAGGAAATTTCAATATTTTTTTTTTTATTTTCAACGGCAAAAAAAAAAAAAAAAAAAAAAAAAGACAAATCTTACGAGATAAAAAAAAAAAAACAGTGTAAAGCAAAAGGAAAAAAAAATGAAATAAGAGAATAAAAGTCAATCTTTCATCATCAAAGTTCTAGAGCTCCAATATCTTTTCACCTCGGAGTCCCTATGCAAGGCCTGGCATCCTGTTAATATGGTGTCTGTCCATCTCGTCTTTCCCACAGAATAGGCAATTTGGGCTATCAAAAGTCAATGTGATGAAGATGGCTCGCTAACAAGTCTAAATTGACTTGAGCCGGGCTGCAGCTTCAAGGTAAAAACTACACCACTTCATTTGGCCTTTAGGAAATTCTATGAAATCTTTCAACATCGTAGTTGGCAAGGGAGTTTTGAATCTCAACTTTCTTAGATTGGGGCAAGCCGCCCATATTCCATTGTAAGACAAACTTCAATATAACTTACCAAGTAATTCTAGACATGATTAAAAATATCACTTGATGATCTGAAGTCCTATCAGTTCCAATTAACCCTTGCCAATGCATTTTTCATATCTAAGATTTATTAGTTGTTCCAAGAAAAAGAAATTTTGTTTCATTGGTTATTTTAAAATTTATTGATGTAAAATCAAATTTGGGGCTTGATGGCAGAATGACTAATGCTCTGAAGCTCGGTGTCACAGGCTTCCATGGATGTTTGTGGTGGCTCGGAATCCACTTTAAATCGTAAGAACCGGTCTAAAATGAATGTAAGAAAACTTAACCCTGTAAAAATAAAACATTTCATGTTTCGGAATCAGCCGGCAGGCAGAGAGCCATGAGTCACCATGGGGGCTGTTGCGCCACTGATGATGATGAAGATCAAATTTAATTAATTTTATAACATTTCAAATTAATGCCTGTAACATAACCCGAATCAATTTCGAAATTCATCTGAATGCTACATTAACAACTGATGTTGTAGCATTGTTTACACAAATTCCAATAATGTGCCGAAAAATGTATTTACTTTCTCCCCTTACATTTAAAGATAATTAAAATCACAAATTAGTTATTTCACTGTATTTCCATATCGAGATAATTACAGTAAGTTTGTTACATAACATTTCATTTTAAGACAGCCAGAAAACGCCGGTAGAAAAAAAAAAAAAAAAAGGCTTACCACGAAAACAAATCACCGCAGCCAATTTATTCTTGACATGCAATTACTTTATGGCAAGTGATTCTTAGGAGAATGTCTGTGGAGGCGTTGGAATGGCGTGATTTTTACTAGTACACACACAACCACATTCAAATTAATCCGATTGCATCAGATTCGATTAATCTCAATACACCGTCATGGCGTAGCAAGTAATTAGCGGTGTCACGAAGGATTTGACGATGACCACGGGAAAGTGATGTCATATTGAGATCGCGGGGGCTGCTTTTCCATCCATTGTCGTAAATGGAATTTTGGTGAGGACTCTGGTGTAGAAATGAGTTTATCAAATGTCATGAGTTTAAGCCATGTCACACATATGATGAAGTAAACAGGAAATTATAGTTTTGTGAGAAATATTCGTTTATTGATGAATTAAAGAATGAATTTTTAATTTGGTAGGTTTATCAAATGTCACGAGTTTAAGCCATGCCAGACGTATGATGAAATAAGAAGGAAGTTCTAGATTTAGAGTTAGAGTGATTAGCGCCCCACAAGTTTCGGGTTTGAGTAACGGTGTTTGTAATTGTTCGAATCCATTCTAAACCATATGTCCTGGTCTAATATGGTTGTATAGCGTTGAACGTAAGAATGTAATTTCTACACCGTAAAAAGAAAACATCTCCTGTTTAGATATCTGCAGACGACCTTGGCTCACCATAGGCTCTTGTGGTATTGATGATGATGAAATCAGTATAGGAACTGTCGGGACTCGAACCCGAAACCTGTGACATGGAGAGCCAGAGTACTTAGTAACTTGGCCGTCAGACTGCGTTTTAAAATTTACTGATGTAAAATCAAATTTCGGGCCTGGTGACCGAGTTACTAAAGGTTGGTGGCTCGTGCCACAGGTTTTGTGTTCGAGTCCCGGAGGTTCCTGGCTACTTGTACTTTTCGGGATCCACTTTAACCGTAGATCCCGGTCTAATATGACCGTTGAGCGTAGGGCTGTCAACCCTATCCTGTAAAAGTAAACATCTCCTGTCCCGAAATCTACCAGTAGACAGACGGCTTTGGCCCACTATGGAGCTGTTGCGCCACTAATGATGATGATGATGAAAATCAAATTTAATTAATTATACGACATTTGAAACTAATGTCTTCAACATAATCACTTTTGAATATTTTATAGAATGCCGCATTAACCACCGATGTTGTAGCATTGTTTACACAAATTATGACTAAGATTAATTTGTTGAAAAATATATTTAAATCTCCCTAACATTTAAAGATAATTAAAATCACTAATTAATTATTTCACCCTATTTACATATCGAGATAATTACATTATATTGGCAAAATAGCAATATTTCATTTTAAGACAGCCAGGAAAGGCCGTTAGAAAAAAGAAAAAGGCTTACCACGAAACCAAATCACCGCAGCCAATTTATTCTTGACATGCAATTACTTTATGGCAAGCAGTTCTTACGAGAATGTCTGTGGAGGCGTTGGGGCGGCGTTATTTGCACTAGTACACTCACAACCACATTCAAATTAATCCGAGTGTACCAGATTCGATTAATCTCAATACAACGTCCAGGAGTAGGCAAGTAATTAGTGATGTCACGAAGGATTTGACGATGACCACGGGAAAGGGACGTCATATTGAGATCGCGGAGCTGCTTTTCAATCCGTTGTCGTAAATGGAATTTCGGTGAGGACTCCGGTGTGGAAATGGGCTTATCAAATATCAAGAGTTTAAGCCCATTTCCACACATATGATGCGATAAGTAGGAAATTATAGGTTTGTGGGAAATATTCGTTTATTGCTTATTTAATGGATCCATTTTTAATCTTGAAGAACTAATAAAATCATTTGTTTTCAATTAAACAAAATATTTTGCCATTAAAAAATGTTTTACTTATTAAATGAAGGATTTTTAAAAAACATTCTTTAATAAATTCTGCTTTATTTAGAATTTATTATTTAATTTTTCATATTGGAATAAGTTAAGAGACTTTGTAGCCGAATGATTAGCACTCTGGCGCTCAGTGCCACAAATTTCGGTTTCGAGTGCCGGTGGTGCCATGGCTGTTTGTAATGTTTCGGAATCCACTCTAAACCGTAGGGCCCGATCTAATGTGGTTGTAGAGCATTTGGCGTAGTGCTGACAAAAAACCCTACACGGTAAAAAAGAAAACATCTCCTGCATAGAAATCAGCAGATGGCCTTGGCTCACTATGTGGCTATTGCGGCTATGACGATGATGAAATAAGTATAGGGACTGCCGGGACTCGAACTCGAAACCTTTGATATGGAGCGCCAGAGAGCTAGTCCCTTGAAATCAGGTTCAATTTTAAAATTGACTATTGTAAAATCAAATTTCGTTCCTGATGACAGAGCGACTAAAGCTCTGTCGATCGTCGGTAGCTCGGTTCGAATCCCGATGGTGCCATGGCTACTTGTACTTGTTCGGGAATCCACTTTAACCATAGTTCCCTGTTTAATATGGTCGTTGAGCGTAGGGCTGACAACCTTATTCTGTAAAAGAAAACATCTCCCGTCCCTAAATCTCCCAGTAGACAGATGGCCTTAGCTTACTATTTAGCTGTTTCACCCCTAATGAGGATGAGGATGAAAATCACATTTAACTAATTGTACAACATATCAAATAATGCCGTTTAACATAACCAGAATCAATTTTGAATACCTTCTAGAATGCTGCATAAACTGATGTTGTAGCATTGTTTGCACAAATTATGTTTGGAATAATTTGCTGAAAAATATATTTAATTATCCCCTTACATTTAAAGATAATTAAAATCACTAATTAGTTATTTCACTGTATTCCCATATCAAGATAATTACGTTAGATTTGCAACATAGCAATATTTCATTTTAAAACAGCCATGAAAAGGCCAGTAAAAAAAAAGGCTTAGCACGAGAACAAATCACCGCATCCAATTTATTCTTGACATGCAATTACTTTATGTCAAGCAGTTCTTACGAGGATGTCTGTGGAGGCGTTGGATTGGCGTGATTTTCACCTACTACACACAGAACCGCATTCAAATTAATCCGAGTGTACCAGATTCGATTAATCTCAATACATCGTAAGTAATTAGCAATGTCACGAAGGATTTTACGATGTCCACGAGAAAGTGACGTCATATTGAGATCGCGGGGGCTGCTTTTCCATCCATTGTCGTCAGAAGAATTCTGATGAGGACTCCGGTGTGGAAATGGGCTTATCAAATGTCAAGAGTTTAAGCCATGTCACATATATGATGAAGTAAACAGGAAATTATAGTTTTGTGAGAAATATTCGTTTATTGATGTTTTAATGAACACGTGAATGAATACTTTTTAAATTTGGTGTGGAAATGGGTTTATCAAATGATTTTTCAAATGTCACTAGTTTAAGCTATGCCACACATATGATGTAATAAGCAGAAAATTCTAGATTCGCAGGAAATATTCGTTTACCGATGAATTAATGAATACTTTAATTTTGGTGTGGAAATGGGTTTATAAAATGTCACAATTTTAAGCTATGCCACATATACTAGTATGATGAAATAAGAAGGAAATACTAAAATTCTAGATTTGTGGGAAATATTCGTTTATTGATGAATTAACGAATACATTTTTAAATGAAAGGGGCTTATCAAATGTCACAAGTTTAAGCCATGGCACACATATGATCAAATAAGTAGGAAATTCTAGGTTTGTGGGAAATATTCGTTTATTGATGATTTAACGAATACATTTTTAATTTTGGAGATTAGTGAAGTTATTTGGTTTTTAATTATAGAAATAATTTTGCTATTAAAATGCTTCATTTATTAAATGAAGAATCCTTTAAAAACTTTCTTTAATTAAGTTCTACTTTATTTATAATTCATTATTTAATTTCTCATATTGGAATAAGTTAAGGGGCCTGATGGACCTGATTAGTGCTCTGGCGCCACTTTTATGTTCGAGTACCGGCGATGCCATGGTTGATTGTAATGATTCAGAATCCCTTTAAACTGTAGATCCCGGCCTAATATGGCTGTATAGCGTTTGGCATAGTGTTGACAAACCTACCCCGTAAAAAGAAACGTTTCCTGTCTAGAAATCTGCAGACGGCCTTGGCTCACCATGGGGACTGTTGCGCCACTGATGATGATGACGAAAATCAAATTTAATTAATTTTACAACATTTCAAACTAATGTCTTAATGTAATTATTAAAATAAAGAGAATCAATTTTTGAATATCTTCTAAAATGCTGCATAAACTGATGTTGTAGCATTGTTTAAACAAATTATGAGTGGAATAATTTCCTGAAAATATATTTAATTCTCCTCTTACATTTAAAGATAATTAAAATCACTAATTAGTTATTTCACCGTATTTACATATCGAGATAATTACGTTAGATTTGCAGCATAGCAATATTTTATTTTAAGACAGCCAGAAAACGTCGGGAGAAAAGAAAGGCTTACCACGAGAACAAATCACCGCAGCCAATTTATTCTTGACATGCAATTACTTTATGGCAAACAGTTCTTACGAGCATGTCTGTGGAGGCGTTGGATCGGCGTGATTTTCACTAGTACACACACAACCCCATTCAAATTAATCCGAGTGTATCAGATTCGATTAATCTCAATACACCGTCATGGCGGAGCAAGTAATTAGCGATGTCACGAAGGAGTTTACGATGACCACGGGAAAGTGACGTCATACTGAGATCGCGGGGGCTGCTTTTCCATCCATTGTCTTAAATGGAATTTTGGTGACGACTACGGTGTGGAAATGGGCTTATCAAATGTCAATTGTTTAAGTCGTGTCACACATATGATGAAAATAAGCAGGAAATTCTAGATATGCGGGAAATATTTGGTCACTGATGATTTAATGAATATATTTTTAAATTTGGTGTGGAAATAACTTATCAAATGTCAAGACTTTATGCCATGTCACACATATGATGAAATAAGCAGGAAATTCTAGATTTGTGGGAAATATTTGTTTACTGACTATGTAATGAATATATTTTTAAATTTGGTGTAGAAATGGGTTTAACAAATGTCACAAGTTTAAACCATGGTATATATATGATAAAATAAGAAGGAAATTCTAGATTTGTGAAAATATTCGTTTATTGATGAATTAATGAATGCATGTTTAATTTGATGGGTTTATCAAATGTCACGAGTTTAAGCCATGCCACATATACGTATGATGAAATAAGAAGGAAATTCTAGATTTATCGAAATTATTCGTTTATTGATGAATTAATGAAAACTTTAATTTTAGTGAGGAAATGGGTTTATAAAATGTCCCGAGTTTATGCCATGCCACATATACTAGAATGATGAAATAAGATGGAAATTCTAGATTTGTGGGAAATATTCGTTTATTGATGAATTAATGAATACTTTAATTTTGGTGTGGAAATGGGTTTATAAAATGTTCCGAGTTTAAGCCATGCCTCATATAGGATGAAATAAGCAGGAAATTCCAGATTTATGGGAAATATTCTTATATTGATGAATTAAGGAATACTTTAATTTTGGGGAGGAAATGGGTTTATAAAATATCCCGAGTTTAGGGGCATGCCACATATACTGGTATGATGAAATACGTAAGATGGAAATTCTAGATTTGTGGGAAATATTCGTTTATTGATGATTTAATGAATACATTTTTAATTTTGAAGAACTAGTAAAATCATTTTTAATTATACAAAGTTTGCCAATGAAAAATGCTTTATTTATTAAATGAAGGATTTTTTAAAAAACTTTCTTTAATTAAATTCTACTTTATTTAGAATTTATCATTTAATTTCTCATACTGAAATAAGGTAAAGGGCCTGATGACGGAGTGATTAGCGTTCTGGCCCTCTGTGCCACAAGTTTTGGGATCGAGTACCGGCGATGCCCTGGATGTTTGTAATGGTCCGAATTCACTCTAAACCGTAGGTCCCGGTCTAATATGGCTGTAGAGCGTTTGGCTTAGTGCTTACAACCCTAAACAATAAAAAGAAAACCTCTCCTGTCTAGAAAACTACAAATCCTTGGCTCACCATGGGCTCTTGCAGTGTGCTGCTGCTGATGAAATAAGTATAGGGACTGCCCGGACTCGAACCCGAATCCTGTGACTGCGAGCGCCAGAGAGATAGTCCCTTGGTCATCAGGCTTACTAATTTAAAATCAAATTTCGGACTTGATGACCGAGTGACTAAAAGCTCGGTCGATCGTGTAATAGGTTTCGGGTTCGAGTACCGGCGATGCCATTTCTACTGGTACTTGTTCTGAATCCACTTTAAACATAGTCCCAGTTTAATATGGCCGTTGAGCGTAGGGCTCACAACTTTAATCTGTAAAAAGAAAACATCTCCTATCCCTAAATCTGCCAGTAGACAGACGGCCTTTGGCCCACTATTTAGCTGTTGCGACCCTTATGATGATATGATGATGATGAAAATCAAATTTAATTAATTTTTATAACATATAAAGCTAATGCCTTTAACATAACCAGAATCAATTTTGAATATCTTCTAGAGCGCTGCATAAACTAATGTCGTAGCATTGTTTACGCAAATTATGATCAGAATAATTTGTTGAAAAATATATTTAATTCTCCCCTAAGATTTAAAGATAATTAAAATCACTAATTAATTATTTCACTGTATTACCATATCGAGATAATTACATTAGATTTGCAACATGGCAATATTTTATTTTAAGACAGCCAGAAAACGTCGGGAGAAAAAAAGGCTTACCACGAAAACAAATCACCGCAGCCAATTTATTCTTGACATGCAATTACTTTATGGCAAACAGTTCTTACGAGAATGTTTGTGGAGGCGTTGGATCGGCGTGATTTTCGCTAGTACACACAACCCCATTCAAATTAATCCGAGTGCACCAGATTCGATTAATCTTAATACACCGTCAAGGCGTAGTAAGTAATTAGCGATGTCACAAAGGACTTTGACGATGACCACGGGAAATGACGTCATATTGAGATCGCGGGGGCTGCTTTTCCATCCATTGTCGTAAGTGGAATTCTGGTGAAGATTCCGGTGTGGAAATGGGCTTATCAAATGTCAAGAGTTTAAGCCATGTCACACATATGACGAAATAAGTGGGAAAGTCTGGGTTTGTGGTAAATATTCGTTTATTGATGATTTAAGGTGTCCATTTTTAATTTTGAAGAGTTAGTAAGGTCATTTGGTTTTAGTTGCCATTGAAAAATGCCTTATTTTTATGAAGGATTTTTTTATGAAATTGTTTCTTTAACTAAATTCTGCTTTATTTAAAACTTATTTAATTTCTCATATTGGAATAAGTTATAATTCTATATGCATCAAAAATGGTGATGTTATGTAATAAAATATAAATGCCGATGGGGATGAATTACAAATGTTGATGTTATGTATGCTATGCTGCTATTTTGTAATATTCCATTCTAATGTTTTGAAATTAAATAAAAATATGAATAATTTTTAAACATAAACAAAGAAAGCCTACTGGCAGATTTCGAGACAGAAGATGTTTTCGTTTTTTAATAGAGTTGTCCCTGCCCCAACGCTCATAGCACTACAATCATATTAGACTAGATTAGATAGTCATTAAATAGTCATAAGTCATATTAGATAGTATTATATCATATCATAAGTCATATATACTGTTTAAAGGGATTCCAAACCACTACAAGCATCCATGGCACTGTTCAGACTCGAAAAGGACACTTTAGATAACTTAACTTGGATAATAAACTGCACTGTGTAATTTTTTGCAAGTAGAATACACTACGCCAAATTCTTGAATTAAATAAAAAAAATTGATAAAAACATAAATAATAAAATGATCTCATATATATATATATATATATATACTCATCTTCTCCAATGCCACAACAGCCCCATGGTGGGTCAAGGCCGAGAGACAGAAGATATTTTCTAGACTAGACTCTACAGTCATAAGTCATACAGATTATACAGTCATATAAGACTAGATTCATACAGATTATACAGTCTACAGTTTAAAGTGGATTCGGAACTACTACAAACATCCATGGCACTGTTGGGCTTGAACCTGAAAACCCGTGCCACCGAAAGCCAGAAATATATATATATATATATATATATATATTACAACATTTATTTATCAATTCTAGTTAATTATTTAAAAATGTATACATGTACTCGTATTTACAGATTACTTATTTATTATATATATAAAAATTCAGCCTGAAGTTAAAGTTCACTAATCTAACAAATTGTATAAAGTTATCTTAAACTAAGATAGCAATTTAGTACTGCATTAAACAAACCCCGCAGTTTAAATGGTGGAGTTTAAAGTTCTTAATGTCCTTATCTCGTTGAAGTTGAGTTCAAGTACCCATCTTTAAAAGCAATTTCGAAACGAAATCAAGTTCATTGCCCAAATTAAAGAGTTTTTCTGCTTCATTATCCTCATTTATATGGAAGGGTTCGAAGCTCTAAGAATCTTTGAGATTTAATTAGTTTTATAGTTCCTGACGCACGCTTGTTTATAAAATAGTTAAAAGCTAAAATAAACGTTATGTTTAACAACCATGGACGTGATATTTTTGTCATATTCTTTTATTTATATTAGCTAAAATGTAAGACAAGTAATGATAATATAAGAATTCAAAATCAAACTTAATAGTTAATAATGTACAATAGTTAAAAAGCAAATTGCTAAATATATTTAAGAATTTACATAAAAATAGTTCTTTCCTTTTATTATTATTTTATTTTAAACATGAATATTAAATATTGTTAAAAACAGTTAGCGTTATTGTCTTTTTACATACATATTTTATTCGAAGATTAATAAAATTCATAAAATTGTTGTAAATGTTATTTATAGTTTTTATTGAATATGTAAAATAGTTTTGTAAACTAGAACATTTTTTTTTTTTTTTTACCAAAGAAAACATTTTTCAAGACTAATCTATAGAAATATTTCAAAGTTCTTTTACAACTTCAATACATACAGTATAACGTCTCATCCTATACTAACGCCTTCAAGAACAGGGGCACTTTAAGGTTCATAGGAACACTTTAATTTTTTTATTTACAAGCATTATATATGTACATATATGGACCTAATTTATCACACGGCAGACCTAAATTAATGCACGACATGATACACGGAACCACAAGGGCTCACATTGTAAGTAGGTGAAAATAGTCCTGCCTGTTCAATCAATTTAAAAAAAAGAGAAAAACAACACTTTTTGTCGACTCGTCGCAGAACTCCCTTCTTTTCTAGAGCGGAGGTCAGCTTCCTTTACTTCTCATTGGAGTAGACATTTTCTCAGCCCATATTCTATCACCAATCACGATGCGACAACTCATGGTGCAGTCCATATTCCATCTGTAATTATTTCAACCTGTGAAGGTCGCACTGACAATCGCTAATTTTAAGAGGTCTCATTATCCATGACACTGAATATCTGCTATCAGATTTGAGTGATAAATAATATTTTAATTATCAATCAGTTATTACGTAATATATCAATTAAAAATGAATTATATCTATAAAAAAATTTAATCCTTAAATAGTAATTGAGGATTAAATATCATTAGTCTAAGATTAAATATCCCTTATTTAGTTTATTCTTCGTAATTGTTATCAAGAAAATGACTGAACTCCATAAATGAACAATTAATTCATTCTCTCGCTGTTCATATTTCACAATACGGCTTCCATTTCAGAAAATGTACAGTTTATTTTTTTTCACTTATTCGAACATTTTCCTGAAAGTAAAAACAATCGAACAAAGTAGAAGGCATCTAACAATGGTGAAGATGACATAAAAGAATCAAAAGGAAAGGATCGTTTGCTTGTTAAGGTAGTTAATGGTCAGTGAACAAACTGGAAGACCTGTAATTGGACACAGGAAATTCAGAAGCCAATGAAATTTTGGGCTACAGATTGAGTGTTATTCAAACCTTTGTCTTCGTAATGAGAAATGAACACAATTATGTACTGCAATCTATAATTGTTTTTCATAATAAAGCTGGAATATTGATTTAATATACTTTAAACACCTTTATACAAATTCTTATATGTTTTCTGTTAAATATGTGAAACATATATTTTAATTATTTTGATATTTTTGTACATATGTGAATAATTATAAGCGTTCTTTAGAAAAAAAAATGTCAACATACAAATTTCTAGTTTCGGGTTTCTTTTGATAATGATATCAGAGAATATTTTTAATATTCTAAAGGTTCCAAAAATGTTATGTTTCGTAAAGGAAAAAAGCTTTTTGCAGGAAGTGAAGGAAATGCGGTGAAGGAAAAATGTATCAAACTTCACAGGTGAACTGTTGGCCTTTCAAAAGGCATTTGAGGCCTATCTGAGTCTACCTCCCTCACAGTAAATGAATGGAATTAATATCTTCACTAACTCAAGGTCTGTCTTACAGACTCTTAATAAAGGTTTTTCAAGTATGATCTTGAACATGACATATTTTTTAGAAAAAATCCACTGCTTGCACAGAATTTGTACTCTGCAATAGATCCCTGGTTTGGAATTTAATGAAATTGTAGATTCTTTGGTGAAGAATGCCAAAAGTTTGGACCAGACTGTCTTTTTGATTTCTCTTGCTGATTCAAATGCCTTGACAAACAATAAACTAATAATTCCTTCTAAGATTAAAATTAGTTTCAAATTACAGAAATAAATGTCGACATAAAAATACAGGCTCTCACAAGATTAAGGATGAAACACCACAAAAATATGAAAATTTCTGCTGATGGCATTAAAAATACCACAAAAGTGGCAACTGCCCTGATGTCGATCTTACTCCTCATCATGTCTTTTGATTGCCCAGTTGTTGCGGGCAAAAAAAGTATGTTAAATAACATGTTACATTTATGTTGTTAAAAAAAAAAAACAAGTCAAAACTCTAACGTGAGGGCCAATCCGTATTTGAAAGGAGCATCTATCAACCTTGAACTCTTCTCCATTGGCTATATTTTATTTCGGAAAGACATGGTTGATCTTTACTACAAGAAATTAAATATATTAAATTTAGATCTTGCATAATTTTGTGGAATAAATTATATGATAATGTTAGTTGTATCTGTGATTGCCAAAAAGAAATGGATTGTTATTATATCACATAAACTTCTTATTCAAAACACACAACAATACATTTTTTCCTAATACAACTGACAATACACAGACAATTATCTTTATATCATAAGGAAGGGCTGCACCACGGGATTACTCAATTAGAACTATCCAGGAAAAAGTATAGCCTGAAGATATGCTATGGACGCGAGCAACATTACCCCACAACGCTTTACGATCATATAGACCGGGACCTACCGTTTGAAGTGGATTCAGAACCCCTAAAAACATCCATGGCCCCGCCGGGACTTGAACCAGAAAATACAGAGCGCCAGAGCGCTAGCCACTCAACCATTAGGTGCCACACAATAATACATTCACGGTTGCAAATTTTAAATAATAAAATTTGAAAAATACAGAACCCTATATTGCATTTTATGGAACCTGAATGGCAAAGTGGCTAGTGGTCTGGCGCTCAGTATCACAGGCTTCGGGTTTGAGTCCCAGCGGTGCCATGGAGGTGTGTAGTGGTTCGGAATCTACTTTAAACTGTAGGTCCAATATGATCGTAGAGTGCTGCGGGGAATTGTTACTCCCCGTCCGTGTCTTATCTTCAAGTTACACACACCCCAGGGTAATGCAAAGTGAGTAACGTCTGTGCAGCGTTTGCCTTAAGGCATCCAAGACAATTGTCTAAGTATTTGCCGGCTGCATTAGAAAAAAAAAAATATTGCATTTTATTATTAGTTAATGCGCCGAGAAAAAAAGCACTTAATTATTACTCACATTTTTTTCACATTACTTTTTAATAATTACTCACATTTTTAATAAAAATGATTGTTTTAAAAATAATATTAATAAAAATATTATTCGGAGAAGGAAGACGCCTTCATATTACTTAATGGGACCATGGATCCAAAATAGTTAAATACATTGTTCTAAAATATTAAAATAATAATAGTCCTTCGACCCATACAGAGAAAGCCCTCGAAATAAATTTTATTATAGGTTTCTTCGTAAGGAAGCAATAGCTATTTTCAGGGTTAAAATATAGAAAAGAACGCCGAAAGCTGATAATTAATTACGTCTCCAGGCAAACACGCCAAGGAATCAATAATTCATTTTTTTATCCTATTCTTGTGGGAGTTATTAACCCGAAAACCCGTTTTAGTAACCAAGAAAATCTATAAAAGCCACCCCAAGTTAACAGAAATCGATTTTGACACTATCAGAAATCAAATGATTAAACTAACTTTTTCGTCTACCTTCTGGGCTCTTTTTTGGTACGTCAGGTACTTTTCTATACTTTGAACCTCGACTTTTATGGAAAAGGAAAATATCTAAGGGTATTTTTTTCTAGCTATGAGTAGTTTTGGTATTTTACTCGGGTATGTAAATATTGGAACATTTGTCGGGATCTATTTCAAGAACGTTTGCTGAAAATAAAAAAAAAAGAATAAAGCTATCACGATGACGACACAGTGTACTACTGTGTCCAAAAAGTAAGACCAATTTTCAATTTAAAATTCCCGGGCCATATGGAATTTCAAATTTTTTTTTTTTTTAGGTTCCCGGCACTGTCCTTGACATCTGTGTAGAATATAACGTCAAAATATTCATTAGTATTTGAGTTACGCTTGGCTTTGTGAGATTCTAAAACTGAATCCGGCGATTTTTGAAATGTCCGAATTAATTGAGCGAATAACTTGCATTAAATTTTGTTTGCGGAAACGTATTGAATGTTGCAGAAGGCATTCGGTGAGAATTCCTATATCGGAAAGAAATGTTTAGAAGTGGTATAAACAGTTCAAAGAAGGCAGAGAAAGCGTTGAAGACGAAGAACCGTCTGGTCGACCATCCACCTCAACCGACGAATATGACGTTCAAAACATTAAAGATTTGGTGCTTGCAAACCGTCGATTTACAACAATTAGAGACCTTGCAGATGATGTTGGAATTTCAAAACGATCGGTCAATTCCATTTTGGGCCTCAAACGCGTCAATTCTCGACTTTTACCAAAAACACTGAATGGCCCGAACTCACACTGCTTTGATTCTTCGTGACTTTTTCGCCAAAAATGAAACCCATATTGTTCCACAGCCACCGTATTCACACCGTGCGACTTCTGGCTATTCCCTTAAACTCAAAAGACCACTCCGGGGACACTATTTTGAGTCGATTGAAGAGATTCAATGTGAATCGCCGCGCGCTTTGAAGACCCTCTCTGCCGATGACTTTTTAGCATGCATTAAGGATTGGAAAAAAGTTGGCATAAGTGCATTGTGTCCGGAGGGGATTACTTTGAAGGCGATGAAATAAATTTAAAAGAATAAATAAAAAGTTTTTGAAAAAAAAATAATTGATCTTACTTTTTTGGGCACAGTAGTAGTTTATTTTTAGGGTTAAAATATAGAAAAGAACGCCGTGAAGCTGATAATTAATTACGTCTCCAGGAAAACACGCCAAAGAATCAATAATTCATTTTTTTCATTCTATTCTGGTGGGAGTTATTAACCCGAAAACCCGTTTTAGTAACCAAGAAAATCTATAAAAGCCACCCCAAGTTAACAGAAATCGATTTTGACACTATCAGAAATCAAATGATTAAACTAACTTTTTCGTCTACCTTCTGGGCTCTTTTGGCAAGTCAAGGTACTTTTCTGTACTTTGAACCTGAACTTTTATGGAAAAGGAAAATATCTAAGGGTATTTTCTTCTTCTAGCCATGAGTAGCTTTGGTATTTTACTCGGGGTATGTAAGTATTGGAACATTTGTCGGGATCTATTTCAAGAACGTTTGCTAAAAAAAAAAAGAATAAAGCGACCACGATGGCGGCACAGTGTAGTTTTCATCACATTCTTCTGAAGAAGTATACTGAAATGAAATGTTAGGATGATGGAATATGTTCTTATTACTCGTTTTATGGAAAAATATTCGTTCTAGTTTTACAGAAACGAAATTTGTCTTTCGTGTGCTGGTTTTTCCGTGATGTATGAAATGTTTTATTTTTGATCGATGTTTTTTGTATGATTTTTCTATGAATGATAGATGTTTTCTATACGATTTTGTATATATTGCTGCCTAATAAGTTTCATATTAATGAAAAATGTTTCTTAACACTTTTGTTAAAATAACTTTAAAATTTTATTTGTGAGATTAAATACTGTAATAAATATTATTTTTTAACTAAGGTTTCGTAATATGATTTTGTATAATATTTTAAAGCAATATGGATTTAATAAAATCTCCTCAATGCTTAAATTCCAAAACAATTTAAGTTAAGCAAGAAAACCGATAGTTTTTTTTTTTTAATTTTTCCTCTTTTTTTCTAAATAATGTTTTATATTAACTCAAAACATGTGCCAAATCAATGCATTATTTTATGTTAAACAATTTCAAAAAAAATGAGGACATCATCTCATTTGAGGGACTAAATAAATTATTTCAAATTTTACAGCCGGAGTCTGGTCTACATAATGCTTTTGCTAGGTGTTTAAGTTCCCTTTAGGAGTTCAGAATAGATTCAGAGTACTCGAGTTTTAAAATTAAATACGAATCTAATACAAATAAGGATTATTTTCTTATATATATATATATATATATATATATACAATATATATATATATATATTACATTACATTTTCCATGGATGACTACAAAAAAATTTAATTAATGACATGAAAAATTAAATTTTTCAAGCGACATGATTATTACAACGAATTATCCTATGTTAAATAATTTCAAAAAGTGGAAAACACATTTTGAGGCCATAATAAACTGTTTCAAATTTTACAGATAGATTTTGGCACATATTTCTGCTAGATGTTTACTTATATTTGATGGATTCTACATATTTTTGCTAGATGTTTAGATTCCTGTTTAGGAGTTCAGAATAAATGAAGAGCACTCAATTTTTAATATTAAATATGAATCTAATACGACTAAGGATTATTTTCATATAAGGATTATTATGTGTTTTCTACGTATGACCACAAAAAAAAATTTAATTAATGACGTGAAATTATGATATGGAAAAACTAAATTTGTCAAGCGAAATAATTTTTTTATTTTTATAAATAATTAAATTCTTTATAAATGTCAACAATCAGCTGCAAAAACACTGAATTTGTCGCAAAAGGTAATTAAAAGAATCCTTTATGCCTACATTGTATTCTTAGGTAGTGTATTGAAACCTGCGCGGAATTTTCTGTTGAGGTTAAACTTTTGATATTAGTATTGTGATAACATATTTTCTAATTAATAGTCAATCAAACTAATAAACAATTTTATCTATAAGTAATAAGAACAACTACAATATAAATCTCTATTATCATTTCTAATTGAATCAGTGTCATCTACAATATTTGTTAATATAACGATATGGTGCTTATTATTATTATGGTACTTTTCTTTCTTTGTAGACAAATGGCGAATCCATTAAGGACGCTATAGATCATTATCACTTTTATAATTTGTCAAGAATATAATGTTGCAAAACAAGGAGACCATTTTAAATCTAATAAATATACCAAAATATATTAATTCTAATGTGAGAAAGACATATTTTAAAGGAATCTGTTGATACATTTTTCAAGCATTAGAAGTTTTTACTTCTTAATTAAGTTAATTTTTATTTTTTTTACTTTTTAATTGCTAAAAGTCTATCCTAGTGTCTAGGTTTTAATAAGTTTTGTTAATTTTTTACTCTATTATTAGTTCATCCAGTGACAAAATGGTCATTAGTTCTTCATCGCTTCAGCAACTTTGTTAGAACGTGTTTAGACTCATGAATTTTATCATTATTAATATAAGATTAATTACAAGGCTGAGATTTTAATTTTAATCATCAATTTGTCATTAAAAAATTCTTCTATAATGAGCCTTTAAATATATAATAGATATATTTAATTTTTTTCTTAAAGAAAGGAATATTATATACATAATATATATATGTGTGTGTGTGTGTATGCATGTATGTATAGGATATTAAAACACATTACGAAGAGGGTAAATATGTAAGACTTCACAGTTTTCAAACACTAAAAATCTAATTATAAATTTGATCGAAATCGATTTTATAATAGACCGAAATTTTTTTTATACGTAAAATTGGAAAACCATATAAAATTTTTATGTAGAACTCTTTATTAACAAAAAAATTCATTTAAATCTTTATGGAAATGGTATGATGATAAATTTTTGAAACACAATTAAACGTTTTATTTTTAATTATTTATTTTGTCTTCTAAAAAATATCTTTGTAACAACTGCTTTGTATTCAAGAGGATAAAAATAGAATTTAGAATTCAGAATTTATACTATTTATTCACAATTTATTAAATTTTGATATTATTTATTCACTTTATGTACAAAATATCGTTTCTTTTAGTGTATTATATTGTCCTTGATTTTTTACTTTCTAATGTCACATTCCGATTATTTCGTATATAAATTACATTATGAATTTGTAATTTAAATTTTGTTTTTAATAATTTTAATTAAAATGCAATGGGACTGAATGGCCGAGTGTCTAGTGCTCTGGCGCTCGGTGCCCCAGGTTTCAGGTTCGAGGCCTGGATGTGCCATGGATGTTTGTAGTGGTTCGGAATCTACTTTAAGCCGTAGGTCCCGGTCTCTTATGACTGTAAAAGAGCGTCACGGATCCAAAGTCAGACTTCTACCTACGGGTGCTCTATCAGAACAGAAGCTGCACCCCTCTTCCCTCCTTTCGTGAGGGACACGACAACAACACAACAACAATTAAATTAAATTTCCCGTAACTGTTAGTTGCTGTACAATGAAAGTTCTACTTTTAAACATATAATTTATTTTTCTCATTTGCTAAAGGGCCCAAATTTATGGAAGAGTAGAATAATATCCGTTTGTGGATACCATAAGTACTTCTAAGATTCATTTCCTTTTCTTTCCCAGTAAAAAAAAAAAAAAAAAAAAGAAATGAACAAAAAAACATACTGACTAATTCCCTGATTCTTTTTGAAGCAGGAAATTCAACAAAGCAGACATTTGTTTTAACCGAAACGCAACCATGGGGAATTAATGGCAAAGACTTCTTTTCCTCCGCGTTGAGTGAAATCAAAATGGTGCAAGTCGGCACTGAAAATGGACGAAATAAATTTTCATGAGAGAGAGCGAAGGGAAGATGGACTCACTGGACAACAAATTGCGGACATCCTCTGGAGGAGGAGAGGTAAGGTTGATGGCCGCTTCGCAGAGAGCGATGGACCCTAGGGGCGGCTTCGAACTACGGAAGTCTTCTTCGCAGCGGTAGTAGAACAGGCGCCAATGTCTGTCGTCTAGTACGTAGAACTGACGCTTCGAACCCAACAGTCGGCCGAAAGCTGTAAGGAAAAATAAAGACTTTAATTTGTGGTATCTGTTGCTATTTGAATACTTAAACATTTTTTTGTGAGTACGATTTAATCTTTTCTAAATTATGTATGGTTTTAAGTTAAAACATGCATATTAATAAACATTAATATTGTCACTTATGAAATTTAAACAGTTAAACATAAAGTGTTAGAAAAAAAAAATAATATTTAAAGTAAATAAATTAAATAAAATGATACACGGCTTATGAAATTTCTTAATTAAGTTTCGTTAATGCTGCAATTTAAAGATTGAAAAATATTCGTTGTATAACATTTTAAAGAACCTGATGAACGAGTGACTAACGCTCTGGAGTTCGTGCTCCAGGTTACGTGTTCGAGGTCCGGCGGGGCCATATATATTTGTAGTGGTTCGAAATTCACTTTAAACCGTAAGTCCCAGCCTAATATGACTGGAAGGCGTAAGGTTGGCAGCCTCGTAAAAAAAGGTAACTTTCCTCTCTGGACTTGCCCAATGTTGCGCCAATGAAGAAGAATGGCAATTTAACTTGGAAATGACGTCGCGCATAAAACATTTTATTTTGATGAATTAAAATAGATATTTTTTTTACCCTATAATTTTCTGTTTAAATAAGTTATTTTCAAAAATTGTTTCCACTAAAACCCTAATTTACGGGGTGGGAGAGTATATAGCCTCGCCAAATAGAGTAAAAGTCGTTCATGACAATAAGAATTTGTTAAGGTCCGTATTTGACAGACTAACACGTCATATAAAACTGTACTCTAATAACCAGCTCGTTAGCAAAGAATTACTATGATACGGTTTTAAATAGTTTTAAGTCGATAAAAAATAATAATAAATATCAGTCTTGGCAACGTGGAAGCTACACATACACACATTATTATACATAGGGCAGAAACTATCGAAAAATGGACATGGAACTTTTTAGGAATGCAATCCATTTGAATAACAGCAATAAATCTTTATGTGTTTCATAGTTAACACCATTATTAATCAATTCCGAAGTGCCTATATACTGCATCATTGAAAATGAAAATAATTATAAGTACACAAATACCAGAGAATTAACGACAAAAACTACAGAGACAGTTGAAAATTAAAGTATATTTGTGCAAAATATGTAAAAACAAAATGTACAAAAATCAGCAATAACCATAAGAAATCATTAATTATAGCATATTATGAAGATAGATTTATCAAGGAATAAGTACAGTAAGAACGTTATAAACCTAGTTAATTTTTCTCTGTAATTAATTGGATTCTAATAAATCTAGTACAATATTCCTATGAAAATTCTGCAATATGTCTGGTGTTTTAGAAAAATTCGTGTCACATAGTAGTTTAAAATGACAGGCTAAACAACTAGAAAAAGACGTCATCAGACGTTTGGTTCAACTGATTCCTCTTGACTTAGTACAGGCGTCAATTCTATCCATCATCTATCACATGCACATCCATCATCTATCGCATGCACATCCATCATCTATCGCAGCTTGTGTGAAGGCAGTTAAGTGGAAAATTAGTGAAACACATTAAAATGCTTTTGCTTTCTGTTGCTTCTTTGTCCTTATCGGTTTGTTTTTACTTGTGCGACAGGTACCATTCCAACAATATTTATGTCTTTCACCATGAATGCCACATTGTAATAAAAAAGTAAGTGCTACCCTAACACATGGCACGGCTTCAGTGCTATACACCATTTGCGCAATGCAAAGTGTCATTGTGTGTGAAGGAAACCACATGGAAAATTTGTGAAACATAATAAAATGTTTTGTTTTTCTGTTGCTTCTCTGTAATTATTGGTTGTTTTTCACTTTTCTTATTTTTGTTTAGTCACTGCGATTTTCGTGCAAATAGTACCGTTCCAATGCTATTTAAGGGTTTCACTATGAAGATCACAATATAATGCCTAAAAGTAGTTGCTGCCCTTTGAAATTTTGTTTTTGTAGCCATAACTGTTAGAGTTTAATAGTTGTTTTTATAAGATTCTTGAACTCATACCTCAAAATACCTTTAACCAAACTTTAGTTCAGTTTCTGGGAACGATATCACAAAGGTTTTTTATAATCACCCTGTATGTATTATTTAATGTAAATCTAAGCTTAAGATTTATAAAAAAATTAAAAAAACCGAACTAAACCAATGTGAAAACGACAATTTTTTTTATGTAGATTGTTTTACAACATAAGTATTTGAAGTTGAAAAAAATCTTAATCAAACATTTCACATTACATGTGGTAAGCTAATTTTTAACACTGTTTTCCAATTGAGGTGTAATGCAATTCGAACATTTCTTCGCGATTAATTCAAAGGAGAATTTAAAATTAAATTTTTATATATTGTGAACTTAAACTGCTGCAAATCGATAACTATCTGTAAATTCAGATTAAATGAACGTGAAATTAATTTTAAGAAATTAAATGAGTTATTTTAACAAATTGAAATTTTTGTCAGATATTTTCTATTTCATTTTAAATTATGTGAATTCAGTTGGCCCTTTTATTTTACTTCTATGTATGTGATAAATTTTTCTATCTCTATAAAAGATTACAATTACTTAAATTTTTATTCATTTGTACAATTTAGAAAAGTATGCATTGCTTATAATAATAACTGTCTATCTAGTTCTTCATCTTTTTCTTTAATTATTATTTTCTTAACTATTTCTTCTGTGCAATAAAGTTGATAATTATTAAATTCCTTCTTATTAGCTCCCACTCTCCCTATATATAAATTGTTCAAATTTTCAATCGTTCATAAAATACATTTTATTCATAAACACAAGTTGAAATACATTTTTTTTGAACTTTTAGTGGATCACACTGGATGTTAATATTTTTTTCAAATATTAATTCATTAATTAAATTTAATTAATTAATTTTAGTTTTATATGGGAGAAATATTCATATATTCACGCTGTTCTTTCTTCTCATTTGCTCATCATTAATTAATAATTAGTTTAATCTATTTTTCTCATAACTAATTATTAATTAATTTATGATTATTAATTATTTTATTCATTCAATTATTAATTATTTTTTATTCATTTAATTATTAATTATTTTTATTTTATTATCAAATATTTGTATTATTCATTTAATATATATTGCTCAATTATACAAATTGGCAATAATATAAAAAATCGTTTGATTTTAATTTAGCTTATTTTTCTGGATATTATTATTTTTAATTTTTTTACGTAAGAAAATTTGAAACAATCGTGTTTGAGTATTCTTGTTAATGTATTCTATATTTTTTTAATTAAAAATGATCAAAAGTTTTAAATTAAATTTGAAATATAGCCTAATATATTTAACGTTTTTATTATTTTGCTGTAATTCGAGATTGCTGTTCTTTTTTTTCAATTCCTTCTATTAGCTCACACTCTCACCACATATATATCTTGTTAAAATTTTCAATCGTTCATAAAATACTTCTTATTCATCCACTCAGTTCAAATACATTTTTTTGAACTTGTAGTGGATGACACTGGATGTTAATGCAGTTTTTTCAAACATTAATTCAGTAATTAAATTTAATTAATTAATTTTAGTTTTTTTCGATTTAAGTTGCATAGATGGCTCTAGATAAACTTAAAAAAAAGTGAATGAAAATCATTTATAAAGGACTTTCTGCAATATAGTGAAAAAAAGAAGGAATTGACTTTAAAAATTTGTTTTTATATTAATTGTTTTTATAGATATTTAATTAGTTTTATCCTAGTTTTATCCTAGTCATTTATCCTAGTTATATATTAGAAAATAAAAAAGTACTGGAAACTCATAAGAATTAAAGAAGCAAATTTTCATGTTATAATTTCAATGAAATTTACAACGAAAACGCTTCTTAAAAAATAGAACATTAACATTTATTGTAAAATGTTTTTGATTTTTAAAATTGAAAAAAAAAAAAATTAAATAGTATGTGTTATTTTACAGACCAATTAACAAACTTTCTTCAAATTCGTTATGAATATATGAATCATAAAAGTAATAACAAATGTTTTTATTTCTGATTTAATAACTACACGAATTTAAATATATGTTCATATAACACGTTATGCTGATTGTCAATATTTATTTTCTCTCAGAAATAAACAAAGAATTTCAAATATATTTGGTATTTTAAATCTCAATATCTATAGTATTTTTACATTTCATATGATTAAAAAACATTAAATAAATTAAAAAATTTTTTAAATAAAAATTTTTGTTGATTTTTAAAATTTTGAAAAAATACCTAATTGCATTAAAATGAAAATTATTACTTTTTCTATACAATCCATGTTAAAGACAAGGATTTATTTATTGACATAAAGGATTTTGGTTCGAAACTCAGAAAAAAATTATAATCACATCTCATTTGTAAAAAATAGAAAGAAAAAAAAAAAAAAAAAAAAGAAAAGAATTTCTGTAATCTTGTACAATGAGCTTTTGGAGAATAATATTCATACGAGGAGTTGAAAAACCCTCAAAGAAATCAAATAAAATGTATTTTATTCAAAGTTCTTGATATTAAAATTTTAGTTTAATAAATTCTCAAACTATCGTGTGTAAAATAAAAAGAAAAGAAGTGATAGACAGAAAAGTTATAAAGAAAGAAATAAAATAATTATTATTGTAATTTGTTTAACTTCAATAAATTGAGTAATTTGAGAAAGAATTTTTTGCATAAAATTGGTTTATATAAGAAAATTGCTTTTACATTGATATATAAATTATATTTAATACAAAAAGAAATGTCTGATGAATTCAATAGGTTTTTAGAGATATCATAATTTCCAATTTTAGCTTTTTACTATTGCAATGGCAATATTATATTACATGATGTCTTTTTATTAGGCTGCAATAAAATACTTTATTGTAAATACTTTTATAAAATTCAAAAACTCAAATATTCTAGGAGTCATCACACACACACACACACACACACACACACACACACACACACACACACACACACACACACACACACACACACACACACACACACACACACACACACACACACACACACACACACCATATATATAATGTTAATGATATGTCATTCTTTATAATATATTACTAATTCAATGTATTGACAGTTGAAAAATCCATATACGAGGAATTTCAGATGAAACTATCTAGTAATTGGGCTTTTTATAACCCAATACAATGTCCAAATGTGGAAACAAATTGCCAGAAAACCTTTTCAACAGACGAGATCATGAACTTTGACAGCGATTTGTTCTATTTTTAAATTCAATGACTGTAATTCAGGACGTGAAGGTGTTTTGTAACAAGCAAGCGATTTGAATAATCCTGCCTGAAGTTAAAAACACTTCAATAAACGCTGTTTCTCAGTATCATTTCTTAATGTAAAAGTGTTCATATTATTGTTTATATTAGAGTTTTTAAATTCATCAAATCATTACTTAAATCAGAAACAAAACATACATACCAGCTTACTTATATTTCTCAGAGGCTTAATTATACAAAATTATGCGACACATTAAATTCGTTAGTATATGAACACTTTACATTAAGAAATGTTACTCAGAATCGGTTTTTTAAATTTATTTTTTGATCTAATAATGAAGAAAAAATATATTTAATTACCACTATATTAAAATGTATTCTTCTTATTTAAAAATTATTATTTCTAATTATTAAAAATTCCCACAAACTTTATTTTGAATTCCGACAACGTTTAACAGAAATGAAGCTAAGCTTAAATATATTATATCTTCTTATATGATTAAAAGAAATAAATTTTTAGTGTTAAATTTAACTCCACTGCATGCTAACAACTAAAATTCAATTTTGAAACGATATAAAATGCATTTAAAATTCTTATTTGTTCAGTTTAAATATTAAAAAGCAGATTGAAGGAAAGTAATGACGAAGTCACAGTTGAATTTTTAATCTAGGAGTGTTAGTTAAATTTTTTAAGACGTCAAGAAAATTCCAATAACGAAGTAATTGTATTGTATTTTAATGAAAAAAAGTAGCTTTTATATACCCTCTGGCTTTCACCGGAGTTTAAATTAAACGATTTCTTTGTTTTGCGTATCTGAACAAAATGTTTAGCTCATCTTTATAGAGAATCAGCTAACTATTACAAATTGTTTTAAAACAACTGCTATTTGCTAATAGTTTAAAGAAGAGCAAATTAAAATGTTCATTTTACCGGAAAGTGTATTTTTTAGAGGATGATACAATTATTAATGCACACTTTCTTGTACAAAAATCAATTATTAATGTGTACGTTTTTAAAAAGACATTTATAAAGTTATATTTCTATTTCAATCGTGAGAGTATAATTTCAGGAAAAAGAGTAAATAAAAAAATTCATAAACAGTTTAAACAATTCATAAAACAGTTAAAACGTAAACTAAAAAAATGTAGCTAGAAGATAACTGCAATATTTTTTTGTTAATCTTTATTGAAGGAATATAATTATACTTTCTGAGTGTTTATCCATGTCTAAAGATTTTCGGCTTCGCCACTGATATCTCTTATGCTTACGCATAATTGGTATCATGAATAACATCATAACTTTGAATTTTTTTCTCTGTTTCTGGTAAATATTTCGGCACTTAACAATGAAGTGCATAAAACTATACATGTACAGAATCTATGTTTATGACTTAGCTATATTAATTTGTGTTTCTAAAAACTCCCTTAACCAGTTTCTCTTTATCATTTATATATATTGTAAGGTTCAACTATAATTAAATGAACGCGAGAGGTCACCACTGTGACCAGCATCTGGTACCATAACTGTGTGAACTGGTAAGTACAAGCGATTACATTTTTTGGAGCCGCCGAGAAGAACGCTAGGGAGCGTCCGAGCGATTAAGACGGTCAGGGACCATTATGTGATATGCTTACGGTTTTAAGTATTACATAGGGGATTGATATTGTGGAAGAGGCACAGAGTGACATGAGTATGTAGTATTGTTAATATTGTAAAAAAATTCATATAGAAAGATTGGAGTGTTTCCGTCCACCTGACACAATTAGTCGCTAGCAGCAGATAACAATATATATATACATATATATATATATATATATATTCTTCTGGGTGAATATGTATATATTCTTCTACAGCCACATGGTGGGCCAAGACTACCTGCCTACTGACAAATTCCTAAATAGCAGATGCTTTCTATAAGGGTAGTAGATGTTTTCTTTTTACGAAGTTATTTCATTATTTCAGCCCTATGCCTAAGACTCTACATTCATATTAGTCCGGTACTACGATTTAAAGTGAATTTCGAACCACTACCTACATCCATGGCACCACCGGGAAATGAACCCAAAACCTGTGGCACCGAGCTCGAGAGCACTAATCACTCTACCATCGGGGCCCCCAATTTAATATAATATATATATATACACACTTATATACTTATTTATATATATATATATATATATATTTAATGAGCTTATTGCATCTTGTTTTATTATTAAATAATGAATAAACTTTTTACAGGTGAACATGGTAAGTTGAATAAAATGTAATTACAATAATTTTATATAATAATATTTCAATGGTAATTTTTTTTCTATTTTATAATATTGTTAACTATATTTGTGTTTCATTGTTAAGTTTATTCATAATTTTACTATTATATCACTAGCAATTTCTTATTTCCGAAACCATTTCTTTAAATTCTAAAATACATATCCATTAAAAACAAAATATTAAAAAAACCAGATTTTTATAACTGAACTTGTTTCCATATATTATAGTTACCATAAATAAATAGTTTCGCCTTGATCTTAAAAGATGCAAATCATAAGATAAAACAAAGATTCAACAAAACATGACCCAATTCTCAATCCAGAGACGACGCCAATTTTGTCAACAATTTTTCTTTTTTACTTTTTGAAACAGATGACATTTTGTCATAATTTACTTTACTTTCTGTCGCAGTTGTGAAATAACTCTAGGAACACAGAAATGCTTCAGTCGTTACGGTCCTCCAGTCTATAGCTATCATCCTGACACAGAAGTTCTTCTCCAACTTTACAGTTTCCTTTATTACAATCAATTTTATGGACATTGGTAGCCTTCTCGGTCGCTATGGCAACATCATCAGTAAAGAATAGAAGAGTCTACACTCAGTTGGGTCATAGCCTATTTGCCTCTGAACGTGCGGCGTTTACAGCGTTCAATAAACTAAGTTCAGTTGACATTTGGTTGCGGGGCACTACAAGTGGAAGTCTATGTAGTGCCATAAACCGAAATTTACACTCTTTTTAAGCATCATTATCCCAAACATATAATGGCTCTTTTCTCACGAACGGATCTTGTTATTTCATAAGTACTCATTCAGAAAAGGAAGCTGTCAATTTATATGTATCTTTATATTACAGTGCTGCACTTATCAGATATATAGTAGTCAATAAGGGGAGCTAGTGTTCTGCTTTTTCCTTCTTTATAAAGCAAAAAAAAAAATATTTTTCTAGAAATAAATTACGAAGCCTATCATAAATATATGATCAGAGATTAACATAAAAAGATATTTTATTAAACTCATTAGTACGGAAAGTATAAGTGAAATAATAAATCTTCGAACACTTATTTATGTGTACTTATTGTTATTACTTTTTGATATCCACATGCCCAATTGTTGTTAAAAATACATTATAATTATTCCTATAAATTTGGTAATTTAGTTTAATCAACAATGTTCTTTTACTCATACATTTAATTTGTAAAATGAGTTTTTAGATAAATTGCTCAGAAGCTTTTAATTTTTAAATTTTTTAGTTCCCAAAATATCTTGGGCTGTAGGTCTTTGCTTAAGACATTGGCGCACATAATTATTTCCAATGGATTCTTGGCCAGCGCTCTGACCTTTGCTATCACAGGCTTCATGTTTGAATCCTAGCGGATGTTTGTTAGTGGTTCGGAATCCACGTTAAACTGTAAGTCGTGGTCTAATTAGCCTAAAGTGTACATAAAGGACAGTAGAACGACAAACCAATGGATTCCACTTCTTTTGGAATTATGGGCAACGGAAAGGCTGACATACAGGCAAAAAAAAAAAAAAAAAACTTTGATAGAGCAATGCATTATTCTATCGCTTTTTCATTTAAACGACTAAATTTGTTGCTACGAATAATTTATTTTTACATCCTCGATGAATAACCAAATTCAGTACAGAGTTATAGTTATCTACAATAATCCAGAAAATTGAAATTGGCTTCTTGGAAGTTTTACAAATCCATTATCAGTGCAGATTAATATAAAGTCATGTTAGAGAAGTGCTGACTCTACACACACATGCTCAAGTGAAGATGATTTCCTAACAATAAAACATTGTCAGTTGCAAAATACAACTTTTACGGTGTAGTGAAAATGTTTCACTGTTTTACGGTGTAAAGTAGTTAGAAATAGTTGAATGCACATGAAATATTTCTATGCGTTGGTTATAATTACTAAATCCTTTTTCAATCAATACATCCATTATACTTCGAATCTGTTCCTACTTTGAATCTTCTCTTTAAATCTTCCTACTACTTTTGACTATTTTTGAATCTTCATACTACTTTGACTATTTTGAATCTTCATACTACTTTGAATCTTTCCACTACTTTTGATTATTTCCCACTACTTTAAATCTTCCCAATCCAAATTTTTCCATGTACGTATTTTTTGTTTAAATTTACTTATCCGATTATTTTTAACCCGTCAAAGAACAAAGTGCACTGTTCCAAATATTCTTTGATTATTTTATAGAACTTTTGTAGCTGGGATTTTTATATAATTTTTTCTTCTCTTTCTACGAAATTGCAGGCTGTGACTTCATATATGTGTGAGATGTATTTTACATGCTCGTATGCCGTCATCGCCTCGTCCCTAGGTGCTATCGTCCATTTTTTTTTTTAATTTATAGCACTTTTTTTAAAATTGTTACCGCTAGTACCCCACGCCTATTTTATTTTTTTTTGAAAAGGAGAAAATTTGGTGTCCTGAAATGATGACAGGATAAGCTATTTGAAAGCTGGACGGTACCATACAAAACGATATGTATAAGTCACATTAGACATTCCTTTGAATAAGATGGTTTGATGCAGACTTTATCAGTTTAATACAATACGAAATTCAGTAATACAACTGAATCGTATGCCGTCATCGCCTCGTCCCTAGGTGCTATCATCCGTTTTTTATTTATAGCACTTTTTTAAATTGTTACAGCTAGTAACCACAGGCCTTTTTTTTTTTTTTTTTTTTTGAAAAGGAGAAAATTTGGTGTCCCGACTATACAACAACTGATACAACTGATCAATAAGAGCAAATCAACAAATTGCCATTGCGCAAAAAAAAATAATAACAAAAGCAAAAAAGTTTTAAAAACATAAACCTTTTTAGCTACATTTTGTTAAATAAAAACAACAAAAAAAATTTAATAAAATGAATTCGAGATGTTTAATACAAAATTATCTCATGAAATATGTAAGTTGCTTACAAATAATTCTTATGCACCCTGGATGTGGGAGAGCGTGGATTAAAAGACCCTCCATAAATTAATATATGGTAGCTATATCGATAATAAACTTTATTAAACAAAAATATTAAAAATTTATTAAAAATGCAATAATATTTCTGAAATGTTTTATTTTTACTTAATTTGTTGTTATGTATTCTGCATAAATTCAGCTTTGGATGTGTTGACTTTATTTTATCTTGTGCTACTTAAATTACTTCCAATTAATTATTTATTCATCTCCATTGTTTAGTTGCGTCCTGATGGCCATTTGTCTAGTGGTCTGGTCTTTGGTACCATGGCGTTGGCATGGATGTTTGTTAATGATTCGGAAATCCACGTTGAACTGTAAGTACAGGTCTAATCAGCCTAAATTATACAAAAAATGACCGTATTTCGACAAACCAAACCATTATTTAACTATAATAAATTTAAAATAAAAATTCATCTTGAGAATTTTTGAATTCTTGTAAATTATCCCTTCTAAAATAAATGATTAGAAGATAATGAATGAAAATAAATGAATAATAACATAATGTTGCATAAGCATAATCATTGCACTTATTGAAATAAAACAAAAAATATTGCTATAAGGTACTCCATCTTTTACATTAAATCAGCTCATAAGATCTAGCTATATTATAATAAATTAAATGAAAACACAAACACGTGGGTTAATTGCAGAGAATTTAAAGGGCGTTAGCTCTATGAAAAAAATACTTACATGGTTGTGATAGAATAATATGTTAGTGATTTTACGGTTCTGTTTTTCAGGTAATTTTTAAATTGAATTTGAAAATATTTTTTTATTCGTAATTTGAAAATATAATTCATCAACTTCCTTATAATGCTTTTCTTATGTTCCTTATAATTTTGCACTTTTTGTTAACTCGACGAATATCTGGTAGTCGTTCATGTGAAATTGAAAAATAATTACATTTGCATATATATAAATGAAAAAATAAAGAATGACTTCATGTATAAATTTTTAGCTCTTTGGCATTGAAAGTAAGACAGAAAAAAAACCTGATTAATTTCGATCTCCTGTTCAATCTTTTCAACCAAATTGTGTCACGAAAATGACTTAGAAAATTAAGATTCATCTCTGATAATAACTAATCTCAGTATTAATTATGACGTTAAACTGTAGGTCCCGGTATAATTAGCCTAAAGTGTGCACAAAATGATCGTAGAGCGACAAATCAAACAAATATGAATCTTTAAAAAAAAGTAAATGATGATAAATTAAAATAAAACAGACTTGTTTTTTTTTCAAAAAGAGAAAAAATATTTATTAATATGGACATTTTACATAGATGCCTTAACGTATCAGATTAAGGAAGTTATTTTAAATATTTATTAATATTTTAAATAAATAAACTTTAGCATCAAATTTGGCTATTTAATTTTTTTTTTAAATTAAATTTAATTTTTTTTAAATTAAAAAAAAAAAAATTTTTTTTTTAATTTTAATTTGGCCACAAACATAGAAAAATTAGAAAAAAAAATTAATACAAAGGAATGTAAAAAAAAATACAATATAATAATAAAATGTAAAGGAAATTACTTTTAAACAAAACTTTATAGTTTGATAACAAATATATGTACAATGTTTATTGTATGCTTTAATTCTAAAAAAAAAATTTCAAAAATCAATGCATTTGTAACTTTTTAAACATTGGTTCAATATTTGATTTATACACTATTTCAATATGCTATATATATATATATATATATATATATATATATATATATACTTTTATTCATTAATAATATTTAAATTAGATTCCATAAATTCAAACAACTGCATGTGGGCAATAAATAGTGGGGGAAATTGAAAAAAAAAATATGTTTACTGTATTGTTCAAGATGTTCAAGAAGAAATGTTCTTTATATATACGTATGCATTCCTTCATAAAGCTATCCGCAGAATGTAAGGCACTGCAGGCACATGCTAGTGCGGTTTTATTATGTAATTTGTTTGTGTTTCTATGCAACAACATGATATTTTACAAGTTTGAAATGAGAAAGGACACTTTGAAAATTAACTCTATAATTGTTAGCCTGGTTAATTAGTAGTACTATTACAGATTTGCTATAACAACACAAAAACATTTAACATGCAGTATTTAATTATGTAATATGTTGTTAAAATCTTATAACAATAAATTAAACTTAACATTATATATATATAGATTTTGTTCTAATGCAGCTGGCAAACACTTAGATAATTGTCTTTTATGCCTTAAGGCAAGCGTTGCACCGACGTTACTCACTTAGCACTACCTAGGAGGGCGTGTAGCTTGAAGATAAGCTAATTAAGCCAGAGTAACAATACCTCCTCAAAGCTCTACGATTATGTTAGACTGGAGAACTACGGCTTAAAAGTAGATTTCGAACCACTACAAACATCCATGGCACCGCCGGGACTCGAACTCGAAACCAGTGGCATCGAGTACGAGACACTCGGCTATATATATATTGACTGAAAATAATTTACTCAAAAATTTCAAAGTTTTATTTACTAAATATTCAATTATCTACTAAATGTATAAATTATCCACTAAATATATAGTTTTTAGTATAATAAGTGATGACCATATCTTAAATAAAGATGACTAGTGATCAACCGTTATTGAAGATGCAATGTTAAATATAGAATTGAAATATCTGATGTTAAGTGTTTATTTGCTATAATAAAACTTTTATTAACTCGGACCACCGGACTCGAACCCGAGACCTGTGATCTGGCGCTAGGCACTCGGCCACTCATATATATATATATATATATGCAGAAAAAGAGATTATAATTTAAAATAATGAAATTTAAATATTGGATGAACATAAGGTACATTGAAACATTCGAAACTTTTCTTAGGAAGATTAAATAATTTTCAAAGAATTTAAAAAAACTATTGCGTTTTAACATTTTTTATTGCTATATATTTTGTTATATATTCCTATAAACACTGTAAACAAATAATTCTGAATAACAGATTTCTGAGTAGTAAACATATTAGAACTTTGTATAAGTAATAATGGAGGATAGTTATTCAAAATAATTTAAATTTTTTTTTTAATACTTTCAATGATACAATATAATCCATAATAAAGACTTAAATCATAACAAACAAATTTCAGTACCTTATTATTCATACAGGTTCTGTTTTTCATATTATTATACTTTTTATAAAAAAAATATGTTTTATAATTATTCATTATACTTTAAGCTATATTCTTTGAATTTTACATTAAATCTTCAAATAAAACTAAATTTAAATCTCTATATGAATATATTTTTAAAAAACGGGCGAAATTTTACACGATAAAAGATTTTAAAAAACACTGAGGATTAATTATATAAATTCAACATTTAGATGATTAGATAAATTCAATATTTAATTAGATAATTAGATAAATTCATCGTTTTTATTTCACAAATGAAAATTTTTATATATAAATATTATAAAAATGTTATATGTAACATTTTTATACGTGGAATATTTTAATTTTTTCTAACTCTAAATACAAGAGAAAGCTGTTTGAAAATTTTTTTACAAATTATTTTGAAATTGGCAATTTTTATCGTTAATACTAACGAATCCTCTTTCATTATTTTATGCATATTTTTTATTTTGTTAATTAAAATCTCTTGAATGACTTTATTTTCTAAGTAAGAGTGGATTTATTTATTCACGAATACCTACTATAATTTAAAACTGCTTTTCATAAAGAAAGAAAATATTTGAAAATGCAATAAATTTAATGAGATATTTTTATTTTATAGATGAGAAAATATTTTCCCATTTTTTGCAGAGGAATTTTTATTAATAGTAGTTTTAACATTAATTTTAAAAAATAATTATATACGTTATAATTATTAATAAATATTTATAACTTTTATTTACTTACTTTGAGATTTAAATTAACAATTTTTTTGAATTTGCCGAATTAAATTTCTAATATCAACAATTTTATTTTATTTTTATATAAATATTATTTCATTTCAGCTGAATTGTGTTTGCGTTTGTATATATATATATATATATATTAAGATTATATTATATATATATAGCAAATAGAACTTCTTGAATGAATTACATTTGGCAATAAATTCCTTTTAATCGGATACATTCATCTGATATAAAACCTCAAAAAGGAATTTGTTTGAAACCGATAACACAACCATTAACAGCAACTGCTGTCACCGAAATTACAGAAATTTTTATTAATAGTAGTTTTAATATTATTGTTAGTAAATGTTAATATACGACTATGTACTTTGAAATTTAAATTAAAAATTTTCTGAATTTGATGAATTAAATTTGATAATTATATATATATATATATATACATTATCAATAAATCTTTATATTCAGAGGCATTCAGTCTGATATAAAATCTCAAAAAGGAATTTGTTTGAAACCGAAAACACAATATTCCATTAAAGCACACATTGTTGCAACAACTGCTGTCACCAAAATTACAGGAATTTTTATTAATAGCAGTTTTAACATTATTGTTAATAAATATTAATATATTTACTTTAAAATTTAAATTAATAATATTTTGAATTGGATGAATTAAATTTCTAATATCCACAATATACATATATATATATACATTGGCAATAAATTCCTTATAATCAAAGACATTCTGTCTAATATAAAACTTTAAAAGGAATTTGTTTGAAACCGAAAGCACAATATTCCATTAAAACCCACACTGCTGCAACAACTGCTGTCACCGAAATTACAGTATACAAATGGAGAATTTAGATACCTGAAGAATTCGAGCCGACGCGAGGTATCGATAACCTTCATCATTAAACCAAACACGAGATACTCCCTTTCCCAAAAGAAAACAGGACAGAATCCATTTCCTGTTATAAAGGCGAGACGTCTTCCTTCTCCAAGAGATATTCCCTGGGTGAATCCGTGAATCCCGATTCGCTGTGTATGCATTCAATTTGAAAAGGCTCGGGGCTTCTTGATTCTGCCAAGACCATATGGTTGGCGGCAATGGAGGAAGATAGGCAGGACTGACTTGGATTAAGTAGTTAAGCAGCAGGGTGGCTGTAATTGAATAGAAATAAGGGGTAATTCCGTATATTTTTGCAGGATGACAGCCAGATTTGATGAATGGATTATCTGACCTGTTAGTGTAATACGGGGATGGAGTTGCATAGTTTGGAGAGAATGTACAGTTAAGAATCGCTTATTTAAATATAAATTGGGATTTAAGCCGTGATACCCGCCTTTAAAGGTCGAAAGGTGTTTCTAAAGGTGATGGAATATAAGTAATTCTATATTAAAATTCATTTTCTGTACGTTTAAAGCAATTCTTGTACAACTAATAATTATTAATCGTGCATCATTAATTTAATAAAAATAACCACTTGCTTAGAATCCCATTTCTCAATTTGAATTACAATCAGATTTGAAATTAGAATTTGAGCCGTGATACTCATACTTAAATGGTGGAAAATGCTTTTACAAAAGGTGGATTAAAGTTATTCTATATTTTCTATATTGGGATACATTTTTATAAGATTAAAGCAGTTTATGACAACAAATATTTGTTGTGCAACAAATAATTAATCATACTGCAATAATTTAATAAAGCAATATCCATTCAATTAGAATTCCACTTCTCAATTATTATGGCTATAAATAACTTTAATATTTTCTAATAATGGGAAACGCTTTATTTTCAACAGGGACTTCAACTTCGTGATTATTTATCTCTAATAAACACTCACATAGGAAGTGTTATAAACATATTGCGCATTTTTTGCAGATCAAATGTTATTCAGGTGCAGCAAGGCGACCTTGCTATAAAGGAATGCCTTCCTTAAACTATTTGCAAATGTATTCGGAGTTTGTTTGCATGTAAAGAAACAAAAATATTAGCTCTTTCTTAGATGGTACCAAAATATATTTCTAAACAGCAAAAAGACAACTACTTTAAATTGTAATCAAAAACAGCAACCATTTTCTTCAAAAATCGACAGCACTGATTATGCTATATTATAATCAAACAAGCCAATGCTACGTATGCAAAATACTTTTACAATATTAAAATATCTACAAATATTGTTAGAAATTTAAGAATAGCTTCACTATAGTCGATTTAGTAGAGTGAGTATTTTATAGTTTTTCTCCATAATATAAATGTAAGCTAGTTCAATCCAAACTTTTTCTGACAATTTTTTTTTTTCAACTTATAATGTAGCTGATTTCTCATCAGAACATAGTCGAATAAATTGAATAAAATTTATTAATATCAATTATAAATGACGAATACTTGCTATTTCTAAATAATATCATTTTTTTAATTAAATAATGAAAATGTGTATTTTTATACATTATACGAATAGATAGCTATAATAAGAGAAAATATATGCATTAGTTTAATAGTGTTGCATCAGAAATTTCTTTTAAGTTCATTATTTCAATAAAAAATAATAAATCGTTTTAAACTTTGATTTGAATAATTGGATAATTAACAACAAATATTTATCTATTTTTTTGTAATATTAAAATTGTTTTATATCTAATACTGAGCATAATTAATTATTATTGGATTATTGCTAAGTTATAATTAAATCGAATAAATCCTACTCATGTTATAATTAATCCATAAATCCTACTCATCACAACTCTCATATTACTCTCAAATTTGGATCACAAGAATTTAAAAAAAAAAAAAATGTTTTTAAGTTTTCTCTGCCCTAAACTGAACAGATTATGATAAATTCCATGCAAAAGCAACAACAATTTTTGAAAATATTTTTCTGGAGCAAAAAAAAAAAAAAATCGCTCAATCATCCTCTCCAAACTGTCAAGGAAGAAGCGAATAATTTCTCCTCTATCACCACAAGGAATTTTTCTGGCTGTTTGTAAACATACAATCATCGATTTTCTTTCCTTTTGGGATGAACGTTGAAAATTCAATGGAAATCAAATTGAGAGATTTTTTTTTCATTTCGTTCGGTCATCTCTTTCACAAATGCATTCACGTCCATTTTTTGAAGATTAAATGATTGCTTAGGATTAGGACGAAAGAAAATTCCGTTCCGATACTGCTTTGAAAGGATCGTTTTCTGGATGTTTGTGATTCTGTGAACGTTTTCGCTGCATTCAGTTCGCCGTTCAAAAAGTGGTTCGTCCATATTTTTTTTTTTTCACGAACGAGGAAATGTTTTATTCAGTGCTTCGTGAAAAAAAATAAAATTAAGAATGTAAATTTTTTAAAGTTTAGATTTTGATGCGCATAATTTTCATATTTTAAAATATATGGTATTTAATGTATATATAAAGAATAGAACGCATCAATACAAATAACTGAAGAGAACTGAGAAGTAATGATTTAAATACACGACAATTTTGCACAGATCGGATCCCAAATCCAGTATTCCTTACAAGCAAATTGTATAACAAAATCATCATAGCATTCGTAAAAAAGTGCCTCATAATCAAACCTGTTAAAAAGAAGAATGAAAAAAAAATGACTCTTCATTTACGACTAGAATTTTCAAACTTTGATGTATTCTTTTGGTTATTGAATGTGATAACGTTTTTTGTAGAATTTAGAAATATTCTTCATTTACGACTAGAATTTTCAAATTTTAATGTATTCTTTTGGCCATTGAATGTGATAACGATTGTAGAATTTAGAATTTTTACGACAAATTTTAATGTATTCTTTTGACCATTGAATGTGATAACGTTTCTTGTAAAATTTGGAATACATCATTCTTCATTTACGACATTTATCTTACTTTTTGTATATTTTTGTAGAGATTATTGAACAATACCTTCTTCATGAAGATCTTGATTTATTCAACATTGCTATATTCCTGTGACTATTGAATTTTGATCATTCTTATAGTATTCCAATCAATTGCTTCATATATCTTTTGCATTATTAAACACTGACATATTCCTGAATTTATTCATCCGTTCACCAATGTTCACACATGATAAGCACGCATGATTCACGCATTATTTTTTATTTTTATTGCAATGTTAAAATTGTTTTATCTAATACTAAGCATAATTAATTATTATTGGATCATGTTAAGATATAATAAAATCGAACGAATCCTTCTCATGCTAAACACAACTCTCATATTACTCTCAAATTTTTGATCAGAAAAATAATAAAAACTGTTTTTAAGTTTTCTCTATCCTAAACATGAACAGATTATGATAAATTCCATGCAAAAGCAAAAACAATTTTTGAAAATATTTTGCTGGAGGAAAAAAAAATTGCTCAATCATCCACTCCAACTGTCGAATAATTTTCTCCTCTATCACCACAGGAATTTTTCAGGCTGTTTGTAAACATACAATCATAGATTTTCTTTCCTTTGGGATACACGTTGAAAATTCAATGGAAAATCAAATTGAGAGATTTTTTTCATTCCGTTTGGACATCTCTTTCACGAATGCATTCACGTCCATTTTTCGAAGCTTAAATGATTGGTTGGGATTAGGACGGAAGAAAATTCCGTTCCCATACTGCTTTTGAAAGCGTCGTTTTCTGGATATTTGTGATTCTTGCAACGTTATCGCTGTATTCAGTTCGCCGTCCGAAAAAGTGGTTCGTCCATATATTTTTTCTCCACAGAACGAGGAAATGTTTTATTCAGTGCTTTACGTAAAAATAAAATTAAGAATATAAAATTTTTAAAGGTTAAGTTTTGAGCCACATAATTTTCAAATTTTTAAGTATGTGGTATTTGATGTACATATAAAGAATAGAACAACACATCGATACAAATAACAGAGGCGAACTGAGAAGCAATGAATTAAATACACGACAATTTTGCCCAGATGGGGTCTCAAATTCTAATCCAAGCAAATTGTATAACCTAAACCATCAAGTATTCGTTACAAGCAAATTGCATAACCTAAACCATCATAGCATTCGTAAAAAAAGTACCTCACAATCAGATCTCTTAAAAAAAAAAAGAAGAAAAAAAAAAAGATTCTTCATTTACCTCTAGAATTTTCAAACTGATATATGTTCTTTTAGCTATTGAATGTGATAAAGTTTCTTGCAGAATTGGGAATACTTTATTCTTCATTTACGACTGCATTTATCTTACTTTTTGTATATTCTTTTAGAGATACTTGAACAATTCATTCTTCATGAAGTTCTTGATTTATTCAACATTGCTATATTCATGTGGCTATTGAATTTGGTTATTCTTATAGTATTCCAATCAATTGCTTCATATATCTCTTGCATTTTTAAACATTGACATATTTCTGTGTTTATTAATTCGCTCTCTAATGTTCAAACATGATAAGTTGAAATTTGCGGAGCAGATTTAAACATTTTTTTTTTATATTTATTGTAATATTAAAATTGTTTTTTTTATCTAATACTTAGCATAATTAATTATTATTGGATCATGCTAAATTATAATTAAATCCAATAAATCCTACTCATGTAAAACACAACTCTCATATTACTCTCCAATTTGGATCAGAAGAATAACAAAAAACAGTTTTGAAGTTTTCTCTAGCCTAAACATAAACAGATTATGATAAATTCCATCCAAAAGCAACAACAGTTTTTAAAAATATTTTTCTGGAGCAAAAAAAAAAAAAAAAAAAATCGCTCAATCATCCTCTCTAAACTGTCAAGGAAGAAGGGAATAATTTCTCCTCTATCACCACAAGGAATTTTTCCGGCTGTTTGTAAACATACAATCATCGATTTTCTTTCCTTTTGGGATACACGTTGAAAATTCAATGGAAATCAAATTGAGAGATTTTTTTTTCATTCCGTTAGGTCATCTCTTTCACGAACGCATTCACGTCCATTTTTCTAAGCTTAAATGATTGGTTGGGATTAGGACGGAAGAAAATTCCGTTACGATACTGCTTTGAAAGGATCGTTTTCAGGATGTTTGTGATTCTTTGAACGTGTTCTCTGCATTCAGTTCACCAAAAGTGGTTCGTCGATATTTTTTTTCTTCACAGAACGAGGAAATGTTTTATTCAGTGCTTCATGTAAAAATAAAATTAGAATGTAAAAAAAAAAATGTGTGTCTTTTAAAGTTTAGGTTTTGAGCTTCATAATTTTATATTTTTAAATAATGTGCTATTCAATGTATATATAAAGAATACAGCGCATCAATAAACTAAAGGATAACTGAGAAGCAATGAATTAATTACACTACAAGTTTGCCCAATAAAATCCAGTATTCGTTACAAGCAAATTGTATAACAAAACCATCGTAGTATTCGTTAAAAAGTTCTTCACAATCAGACTTCTTAAAAAAAAGAAGAATGAAAACAAGTAATATAAAAAAAATCTTTTTTAATCCAATTCCTACTTTTTTTCACTATATTGCAGAAACGTCCTTAAGAAATAAAGTTGAAATTTTCCTCTTACATCTGGCGCCATCTATTATTAGATACATGCTACTTTAAATTAAAAAAAAATTAAAATTAATTAATTAAATTTAATTAATGAATTAATATTTGAAAAAACTGTATTAACAGCAAGTGTCATCCACTACAAGTTTAAAAAAATGTATTTGAACTTGAGTGGATAAATAAAAAGTATTTTATTAACGATTGAAAATTTGAACAAGATATATATAGGGAGAGTGTGAGCTAATAGTAGGAATTAAAAAGAAAAGGAAGACATTTTTCAATATCTTAAATGCGAATAAACTATAGCAACGAAACTGAAAATCATTAGACAATTACACAAGGACGACAAGAATTGGATTTTCAGATAAAATAAACCCTGCTACACATGTTGTCCAGGAATTCAGTAAAACGAAAATAATTATTAAAACCAAAAATAAATACTTATAAAGCACAAAATAAAGTAATTATAACAATTATTTGTTCATATAATATTATACAATTATTTGCATATATAATATTAAAGAAATTAATCATTTTGAGAACAATTGTAAAATATTTTTTCAAATTAAGCAGTGAATATAAAATAAATAGTTAGAAAAAATTGAATACGCTAATTTAAATTATCAATTTTCTATTTTGGTCACTTTCTATAGCTGCCGTAAAAAGTAAAAATAAACTAATTATCATAACAACATGATGAAAAGTGTTTTGAATGAGCTTACTGAACAGAATTAGGATTTTTATAATTTACGAAGAAAAGATATTCCCCAATACATATTGTAATAATAAATTGAAGAATAGAAAATGAAAAAGAAAATTGATGGTTGAATAATTTGAAATTATTTGTATTTATCATTTCATGTACTAAAATTAAATGTTGGGTAAATTATTCAATAAGTTGTTTTATTCTTTATGCAAATGGTTTTGAAATTCATTGAGATAAATACATAATAAAAAATTAAAATATTATTAAAGTGCTATTAACTTTTATGTATTTATTCTAAAATAATAACTGAATACTGAAATAACTCCAGTTTTATATTTGCTAATTTCGTCTTTCTTTATATTTCACTTATAGGATGTGAGAATCAGTTCAGATAATTAAACTGTATAATTAATGTATGAATTGATTCGTTTGATGTAAAAATAACTATTCTTTATTAATCAATCCTCTAATGTATTCAAAGTTAAATGATACAATTGAACTGTGGGGTAATTTGAATAAATATTTCACTAAATTAATGTATCTAATTTTATAAACATTCTACATCCATGAATAGAGATGGAGTTACCTATTAGCTAGATAACTAAGCATGATACAGGATATATTGAGATAATAATTCTTTAACATAAATAGTGCTTCATTTCGTATTTACTTAAACATACTGAAAAATATTTTAGATAGTAATACTATAATATATCAAATAAATAGCAAAATATTGTTCCATTCTTAAAAATTTTGTTAATGTCATATTTTGCAATAAAACAGACAATGAAAATTGTTTGGTTTCACTTTTTTTCCTGATTCAAATATATTAGCTTTGCTTACTCGTATAAACTATTTCAAATATCATTACTCTGTAAATAATCTATTCAAAAATTTAGAAATAATAATGCTCTTCTGTATGTTTCCGATATTTGGGAAAATGAATTTTAAATTATGATTCTGTTAGATCAGCTTCTGCCGCTAAGGCAACTAAAAAAAAAAAAAACAATGTTAAGAATAACAAATGAAATGAAAAAGGAAATTTAGTCTACTCTTGGACTTTGAACAACCTCTGTGTCGTTACACAGTGTGTTCGACGACACGGTGATGACACAACAGTTTTGATTTAAGCCATTGAGAATATTCATTGTTTACTTTAGTTAGGTTAGTTGGGATTATAATTAGGACCAATAAATGTTCTGGCGCTCAGAGCCACAGTTTTCGGCTTCGAGTGAAGGAGGTACTATGGATGTTTGTAGTGGTTCGGAATCCACTTTAAACCATATGTCCCGGTCTAATACGACTGCAGAGCGTTAGGCAAAAAGAAAACATCTCCTATCTCGAAATCTATCAGTAGGGAAACGGCCTCGGTCTACCATGGGGCTGTTGCACCAATGAAAAAAGAAGATATAACTCTTTAACTTTTAATAAATAATTGTAGCGTACGTGAATTTGACAGGAAGTCCTGCATCCTCAAATTAATGAATATTAATTTGTGTTTCCTCCAGTAAACAAACGCAAAACTGTAATTCTTAAAGGTGCACTATCTCTTCATGTCTATACACTATGTATGAGGTCAGAGACCCAGAAAGGCCCTAATGAAATCATCAGGTAAAAGAAGGTAATTTAAACACCAAAAGGCTGTTTCCGAAAAGAAAATATTCTGAACAGTAGTCATCGCGCAAATTAACTATTTGGATTAAAATAATACGTAGGATATTAATACTTGACCCAGGAGACAGTGAATAAGATATAAAAAAAAAAAACGAGAATTAACATTATAAAGAACATTTAAATTGTTCAACAGCATAATAAATAAATTAATAATTGTGTTGTTAAATAATAAATTGTTTAACAACATAAATTTCAACATGAATTTTTCTACAGTTTCAAATAATGATATTTTATTTTACAATGGTAGTAAAGTTATTATTGAAAAAAAAATGTACGACATATTTATGTTTTACAAGCAACCAGCTAATGGAGTTGATATTAATTTTAATTCAGATTAATTTTAACAATGTTATTTTTTATATCGTATTTCTTGTTGAAATTGCTAAAGATTGCTGAATTGCTGTTATTGAAGTTGCCACTATGGGACTGTTGCACCAATAAAGAAGAAGAAATGTATTGAAGTTCCTTACTTATTCTATATTATAATAGTAATAATAGTTTTTGGAAGTACAGAATATTGTTATCAAAAAGACTTCTAAGGTGAAATTTACATTAATTTTCTCTTAATTTTATTTTAAATTATAAAAATATCAAATTTATTGTGTTGCTGTACCTCTAAATAAGATATTTTCTAATGAATTAATAGTGTTTTATTATTTTTTAAATTTTAAATTATACATTCTCCTTTTCACGTACGTCAACAATTAAAATAATAGTTAATCTTACTTAAAAACGTCCGTGTCGTTTCTAATCACTAATTTTGTTGTACACATTTCCTTATTTGTAGTTTATCTAATCAAATTCCAAAAGTGATTATTAATAATTGAATTTCAATGTAAATAAGTAAAAATTAATTTATTAAATTTAATATTGCATTAATTATTAAGAAAAATTAATCAACAAAAAAACTCCTCTTAATTAAAAAAAATTGCGTCACTTATATACATCACTAACGAAGTATTAATTCTCTTGCATTATCAAATATTTCCTTTCTTTACACAAAGCAGTTTTAAATTATGTTACATATTACTGAATCTATAAATCCAATGTTATTTTAGAGGATAAAAAAAACCACCCCAAAAGTATTAAATGTATGAAAAAAATTCATTATAAAATATGGCAAGAGAAATCGTTACTGTTAACGATAAAATTTCCCAGTTGCTCGTTAACTTTCAAATCCTTTTCAAATAGCTCTCTCAAATTGTGTGAAAAAAAATAATCAATATGCTCAATGTTTTGGATTGGGGAGAGAGAAAGCTAGAGTGATTACTGCGTAAAGGGGCTGCAAATTTATTCTTTAACCAAATTTCCTCTCTTAAATCGAGCACGAAGCTTTCAATACAAAAAATAGCGTCCAATCTGTTGGAGTAGGAAACCCTATTTACGCTTGAATTACTGCTCGATTCAGTGGGATTTGCAACAGCCGATAATCTTTTTAAGGTTCCCAGATGATGATGCACTGATTATTCGGATTCGATGCTTCTGGAGCCGAAATTCCCTCTGATGTTAAGAGAATTTTTTTAATTTTCTTACTGAAAATAAACATCTTATGCTTGTTATAGTGCTGGTGAAGAGGCTTAAGATGTTGACTCACATTTAAGTGGAACGTTACATTAAAATTGTAAAATAAGGCGATATTTCTTGTTTCATTTAGTTTTAAATTTCGCAAATCAATAATTTTATGTATAAATGCTTGCGGATAAAATAACTAGAAAATGAATAACGGAGTAATTTAAAATAATCTTTCTTGTAAAATGGCTTTACTGAAAGTTATCATGGATTGGTTTGGTTTGTCGCTCCACGGTCAGTTTTGTGCACACTTTAGGCTAATTAGACCAGTACCCACAGTTTAACATGGCTTCAGTAGGATCAGCTTTACATGACTTCACCAGGATCAGCTTAACATGGCTTCATCAGGATCTACAGCTTCCGAACCTAACAAACATCTATGCTACCGCCGGAATTCGAACCTGAAGCCTGTGGTACCAAAGGCCAGAGCACTAGTCAATTGGCCATCAGGCGGCAGTTATGGAAGATTCAGATGCACCACTCTATTGAACTTCATAGGTATATATGCATGGCGAGCATAAGGTCTTGCCTTGCTTATAAACATTTATTACAAAATAACCATTGGATTTAATAATGCAATTTTTATATTATTGGATTGTTTACTTTTAGTAGTTTTCTGCACAATAGTTTTTTGCACCCTATTTACGCGTGAATTAGTGCTAGATTCAGTGGGAATAGCAGCAGCCGATAATCTTTTAAGGTTCCCAGATGATGATGCACTGATTATTCGTATTCGAAGCTTTTGAAGCTGAAATTCCCACTGATGTTAAGAGAATTTGTTTTTTTAAATTTTCTTGTTGAAAATAAACATCTTATGCTTGTTGACTCAGATTTAAGTGGAACGTTATTACATTAAAATTGTAGAATAAGGCAATATTTAGTTAAGGCAATTTTTACTTCTTGTTTTAAATTTCGTAAATCAATCATTTTATGCATAAATGCTCACAAATGAAATAGCTAGAAAAGGAATAATGGTGTAATTTTGAATATCTTTTTCTAGTAGAATGGGCTTTTACTGGAAGTTGCCATAGAAAATTCAGATACACCACTTTACTGAAGTTCATAGGTATACTACTGTGTCCCAAAAGTAAGACCAATTATTTTTTTATCAAAAACTCTTTATCCGTTCTTCCAAATTTATTTCATCGCCTTCAAAGTAATCCCCTCCGGACACAATGCACTTATGCCAACTTTTTCCAATCCTCAACGCATGCTAAAAAGTCATCGGCAGGGATGGCCTTCAAAGCGCGCGGCGATTCTCTTCAGTCGACTCAAAACGGTGTCCCCGGAGTGGTCTTTTGAGTTTAGGGAATAGCCAGAAGTCGCACGGGGTGAATGCGGTGAAAACTAGCTTCCAATCTGTTGGAGTAGGAATCCCTATTTATGCGTGAATTACTGCTCGATTCAGTGGGATTTGAAACAGCCGATAAGCTTTTTAAGGTTCCCAGATGATGCACTGATTATTCGGATTCGCAGCTTTTGGAGCGGAAATGACGCCGATCACTAATTCCTTTAGTTTCTCCTTTGGGTTTCTCTTGGTGCAGTGTTCAATAAGTTCAAGGACTATTGTGGTGTTTTTTCTCTTAAATCTATTTTTAATTCAATTTTGTTAATTATTCTCTTAATTTTTTTTTTTTAACTTAATTTTTATTATTATCTAAATTTTATTTTAAATTATTATAATACTTGACTTTAAAATTAATTGTTTTGATGTACTTCTAAATAAGATATTTTCTAAAGATTCAATACTGCTTTATCATATTTTTAAATTTTAAGTAGTACAATCTCTTTTCCATGCATATCAACAGCTAAAATAATTGTTAATTTTACTTAAAAACGTCCTTTTGACAGTTTCAATTACTAATTTTTTGTGCACATTTCCTTATTCGAAATTTATCTAATTAAATTCCAAAAGTAATTATTAATAATTTAAATTTCAATATAAATAAATAAAAACTAATTTGTTAATATTTATTAAATTTAATTTTGCAATGAATATTAAAAAAAAATAATCAACAAAAAACTATTAGCATTATAGTATGAAGTATTATTAAATCTCTTTCATTATCAAATATTTTCTTTTCTTTACACAAAGCAGTTTTAAATTATGATACATATTACTGAATCTATAAATCCTCTGTTATTTTAGAGGGGGAAAAAAAAACACCTCAAAAGTATTAAATGTAAAAAAAAATTCATTATAAAATATGGAAAGAGAAATCGTTACTGTTAACGATAAAAATTCCCAGTTGCTCGTTAAGTTTCAAATCCTTTTCAAATAGCTCTCTAATTGTGTGAAAAAAAAATAATCAATATGCTCAATGTTTTGGATTGGGAGAGAGAAAGCTAGAGTGATTACTGCGTAAAGGGCTGCAAATTTATTCTTAACCAAATTTCCTCTCTTAAATCGAGCACGAAGCTTTCAATACAAAAATAGCGTCCAATCTGTTGGAGTAGGAAACCCTATTTACGCGTGAATTACTGCTCGATTCAGTGGGATTTGCAACAGCCGATAATCTTTTAAGGTTCCCAGAGGATGCACTGATTATTCGGATTCGAGGCTTTTGGAGCCGAAATTCCCTCCGATGTTAAGAGAATTTCTTTTTTAATTTTCTTGTTGAAAAGAAACATCTTATGCTTGTTATAATGCTGGTGAAGGGGCTTAAGATGTTGACTCAGATTTAAGTGGAACGTTATTACATTAAAATTGTAGAATAAGGCAATATTTAGTTAAGGCAATTTTTATTTCTTGTTTTTATTTAAGCTTTAAATCTCGCAGATCAATAATTTTATGTGTAAATGCTTACAAATAAAATAGCTAGAAAATGCATAATGGCGTAACTTTTAATATTTTTCTAGTAAAATATGTTTAACTGGAAGTTATCATGGTTTGGTTTCGTTTGTCGCTGTACGGTCATTTTGTGCACATTTTAGGCTAATTAGACCGGGTCCTACAGCTTAGCGTGGATTCCGAACCACTAAGAAACATCCATGCCACCGCCAAGATTCGAACCCGAAGCCTGTGGTACCAAAGGCCAGAGAGCTAGCAAATTATCCATCAGGCCGCAGTTATCGTGGAAGATTCAGATACCAGTCTATTGAATTTCATAGGTATATATGCATGGTAAACACATTCTTGCCTTGATTATAAACATTTATTATAAAATAACCCTTGAATTTAATAATGCAATTTTGACATTATTGGATTGTTTATTTTTTACTTTTAACAATTTTTTTGTGCAACATACAGTGGCATAACAATATAGCGGCAAGATGGGCAAATTGCCTCCGGCCACGGCCAGAGCAGAGAGGCTGTGAGTACAGGAAAGGCCGGGCAGTTAATTATTTAAATGGATAAAAAAGGATATATCTGTCTTGTTTATCAAGGAAATTTATAATTTTCACTTCCCTTTTATACATGAAATAAAAGTTTTTTCCATAACTGAACTGGTCAAAATTCATTTGCCAAAAAGTACTCGTTTACTAACAGCAATATTATTTACTTATTTAATATAATAATAAATAAAATAAATAAATTTATTATTAATTAATTTATTTTATTATTATTAAGGATATAGTTATATACATTACACATAATAATATATTAAGTATTTATATTCAGTATTTATTTTTAAGGTTGACAAAAAAAGAGAAAACAAGAATGCCACATGAAAGATCTATAATTTTTTAATGAACTCCTAATATGTCTTATTAAATGATTATATGAAGTTTAGTAAATTTAGGTTTATTTTATATATGTGTTAAGAATAATAATTATAGCAAATAAAAGCACATTAGGATAAATGAAATATGACAGAAAAAAATCAGTTGTTTTGTATATATTTAAATATATGATATTTTTTTTCAAATTTATTTTTAAAAAATGGAATGGAAACTGAAATATGACCAAAATGGAAATAAACAGATTTGCTTAAATTTTTTTGAAAACCTTCACATATTAATGGTGAAAATTTAAAATTGATTTCTACAATATGTCATTTCTCAGAACAAACACATTTATTAAGAAACATATTGTAGTAAATTTATTTATACTTGCAATTTATTATAAAGGTGTATAAAATAAATTAATAATTTCAAAATAAAGTATATGAGGAAAATAGAAATTGTAATAATTCATTTATATATTACTACTTAACTTTTAATTTACAGAAAACAGAAAGATTTTATATAATAAAAATTATTAACTTTTCCATCATTACAAAAAATTCTGATAAAAAGAGAAAAATTACAAAAACAAAAAATGTAAGATTTTATAGAAAGTTATTAACTTTTCCATCATTACAAAAAATGATAAAAAAAAGAGAAAATACAAAAATGCAACAGAAAGTTGTAACTTAAAAAATGGTAAACAAATATAAAGATAAGCCAAATCTTTAAAAAATAACTAACATTAAGGATGAAAATGAATAAAAATGTATTTCTTGTTAAATGTCATTTTCTTAAGTAAAGAATAATTTTCAAAATAAACAAGCAAATTTATTAAGCACTGATTTAATAGTACATTTAGTTTATCTATGTTTATTTTCAATTTATTATAAAATTCAATCCAAAATATAAAAAAGTACTATTCAGAAAAATAAATCCATACTAATATAATCAAGTTAAAACAGAAGGGCACAAAATTGATATCTTTTATATGTAGTTTATTTTAATTTTTTAAAAATATTATACTATTAAAAATGCTAGTTTCTTCATAGTAACAAATAAAATTTACAAATTATTTCTTAAATAATCATATGAAAGACAAAATAGGAATACAAAATTAAAAGATTAACAGAAGCAGGTTAATAAATGGAAAATGTTTTTATAGTACTTTTAATTAGCATAAAATTAGAAGATTTATCAAAATAAAAAATAATTAAATATTAGAATTTTAATAATTAAAGCAAATTATTTATAGCATGTGACTTTTTATATGCTTTTAAATAAAAATTACTTCTTTTTTTTTTTAAATTAATATAAATTTATAATACATATTCTTAAAATTAGACATGTGAAAAATAAATTAACATGTTTAAAATTAGTCATGTTCATTCATAGCACATTTGTTTCTAATCATCAAAACAAATCATGTTCACCAATTTTTAAGTAAAATTTGAAATTTACATTTATTATTTTTTTAATTTTTATATGTATAATCTTTACTATTTATTTGTAATCTTTACTATTTTTATATGTATAATCTTTTTATATGTTCAATATTTTACAAAGAAATTTAGAAAGAATGAAATTTTAGTTCACTTTTCTTTATGATGTATTTTAAGGTGGTTCAGATTTTGTAGAATTATCCTGTAAAAGCTTACTATCAATGAAACCACTAAACATCTATATATGATAATTTCATAAAAAACAGAAAAGCAATTTTATTTTAATACTATATTTTTAATTTTAAAAAATTGCATTTTAAAAACAATTACAATTGCAATACTTTTAATAATTAAAACAAACAAATGACATTACTAAATATATATCTTAAGCTATAATCATGCAATATCTTAACAATTATAAATACTGTAGGTACAGGTTATTAATTTTAAATAGCTTTTGAATTGCAAAAATAGGAATGAAAATAACTGAAATATCAATAAAAACAGATTGTTAATTTTAAAATATCTGTATAGTATTTTTCATTAGCATAGACCTGGCAGAGAAGTTTTTAAAATTGAAAATAAGTAATTATTAGAATTTTAGTAATTAAGTAAACATGTATATACATCTAATTACATTATTATTTAGTACATTATTTAAATTATTACTTATATATAAAGGTAAAGCTATATATTTTCAGGAAATAAATTACCTGGGATTAACTTTAATCAAACTTTTATCTCCAGACTATCTGGATTGGAAATGAATAGATATTTTAGAAGGAGAGAAAAGCAGATGTTTAAATTGGGACAAAAACAACAATGCTAGTCATAACAAAGCAGCTGCAAATAGAAATATTTTTTTTATTCTTTGCATGTTTGACACTTCATTTCTTTTCGCATTTCATTCTTATTCTTAAAAGAATAAATAAGGCGGAAAATATTGTAAAAATAAAAAATAAAAAATAGTAGAAATGATTTACATACAATCTATATAATTTTAAGAGGAGAATTGTGAAACAATTGAATTAAACATTTAATATAATTATACAAGTAGAAATATTAAAAAATATCAATTTTAAATATTCTATGAATATTTGAAGATTTATCGAAAAATGTGGGGCTCTCATTGTCATACAAAGATTAATACTAATTAGCAAGTGGGGCACAAGCGTATATCAGATACATTTTGCAATTTTTTTTTTTACTACAAACATATAATCAAAAGAGATAAATTTCCTCTGACAAACGATTAAAATATATATTTATTAGATTAAATCATTCCTATCCAGATCTGGATAGTTGCTCTTCTATATCTTCACCCAGCTCCTCGTGTTCGAGATCTAGTATTGCAGATGTTTTGAAATTATTGGAAGTGAAAGCGGATGCTATGCAAAAACTCATTTTAAGCTCCCCGATAAATTACTGGGTTCGGATAAACGCATGCGCAGTGGCATCAGGCGTCTGATAGCGGAGAAGTGAAAGCGGGTGGCTTCCGTTATTCAAAAACTATCTATTAATCAAAAGGAATCATTTTTTGCTTTCAAGTTTTCCTGAAGTGTACAATGCCTTTATGTTATTAAGTAACAATTCCAGTAACTACGAATAGTGCTGAGCGTTCATTCTCCAAATTAAAATTGATAAAAAAATTTTTAAGAAATTCTAGACAAGACAGATGACACAATGTGGCTATTTTATCCATCGAACATTCCATGACTTGAAACTTGAACTTTGATGTTGTCATTGATCAAAGAGACCGAAAAAAAAATTTAATAAATGAAATTTTTATTAAAAAAATTAATAATTTTAATTTAATACCTCCTTAAATTAATCTTCACAGTATCAACCAAAAATAATGCATATTTTATGTAGTACTTTATCAAAAAGAAAATACGCTGAAGATACTTATCATTGAGGGGTCCCTATTCGAAAAAGTTTGCCACGGGTCTCAGATGACATAATTGCTCCACTGGCAATAGATATGAACAAAATTGATGTCGAAAATAATACTTAGAAAGCATTTGCTACATGTCTGCATAAATGTAGATAAACATAATGTCCCGTATTTGGGCGACTCTTGTCTTCATGCTTCTTGTCTATCCTGACCAGTATGTTTCTGAACTAGCACAAGGTTATTCAGCAGGTCTTTTTACAGAAAAAAGCAACACCGCTAACGATAACTTCTTGAAACTGTGCATTGTATCTCAGTTATAAGAATTTCATCCATGCATTATTTATTAGCAGGATGGACCACCTCTTCACTGGGGTTTCTTAGTTTGTGAGTTTCAAGACAAGAAATTTCCGGGTCAGTGGATTGGAATGGATGGACTACACCATGACCTTCTAATATTACTCTTCTTTATTTTTTGGGGGAGGGGGAGCTATTTTCGAGAACATAGTCTTTGTCTCACCAGTTGCGTTATGGAGACTGCACCAGGGAAATCCACTATTATAGAATGGAATTTAAAGGAGGTTCGTACAAACACTGATGCTAAATGCTCTGGTCGCCTAAAATTTGAAGTTGTTGCAGAAAATATTAAAAAGTTCATAAAATAGTTTTGAAAAACCGTAAAGGGAAGTTGCGTGAGATAGCTAACACCGAAAGTAGTGTGTTTACAAGTTTACACGAAAATTTGAGGATGCTTAAATTGCTTTGAAGTGGGTGCTGCCTTTGCTCACACCGGACCAAAAAGAATAACGCGTCGACGTTTCAGAGCGCTGTTTCGAGCTTTTCAAACGAGATAAAAAGATTTCTTGCATCTGTATGTGACAACATGGATCCACTACTACACACCTGAATCCAAAAGATCGTTAGGTGAGTGAACAGCAGCCGGTGTAAGTCGTCCAAAGTGACCAAAACTCAAAAGTCAGTTGGCAAGATTATGACATTCGTATTTTGGGACGCGCATGTTATTTTTTCATCGATTATCTTGAGAAAGATAAAACTATCAATATCAATTATTACTTGGCCTTATTGGATCGATTGAGTGTAGAAATCGTGAAAAAACGGCCTCACAAGCAAAAGAAAAAAGTTCTGTTTCACCAAGACAATGCATCGTGCCACAAGTCAATGAAAATGATGGTAAAATCGAATGAATCACGCTTCGAATTGCTTCCCCACCCATCGTACTCTCCAAATCTGGCCCCCAACGAATACTGGCTTCTTGCAGACATCATCAGAAAGATGAAATTTGGCTCAAATGAAGAAGTGATTGCTGAAACTGAGGCATATTTTGGGAGCAAAGACAAATCGTTCTATAAAAAAGGTATCGAAAAGTTAGAGGAGCTTTGGAATGAATGTATCATCCTTGAAGGAGAGTATGTTGATAAAAAAGTCGAATTTCTAAAATAAAATTTATTTTAAATAAACTAGAGACTTGAGTGGTGTGTTATTTATTTTAATAGAGGCACTATAAAAGCAGTAAAATAAGTAGTATATAAATAAATATAAATATTATTAGAATAGATAAATTAGAATAAAATCTTATGAATATGATTTTTAATTTATGAAATATTAAAAAATATCCGATTTTTCACCTAGAGAGTTTTTTTTTTAGATTTACGATATTATAGATAAATTCTTCAATATGGCACTATTAAGATTCAATTTTAAGAAAAATTTTTAAATCCTTTTCTGATGGAGTATTTTGTATCAGATTTTATTATCAAAAGTTTTAAAACTGTTCAAACGTTCCATTGAAACAAAAGTATCTTTTAAATAGATAGAAAAAAATATTTTAAATGTAATAAATTTATAAAAAATTTAAAATTTTTAAAATATAGAAATCTTAATAATAACATGATAAAACTTTCAGGTAAAATGAGATATCACAAGAAATTATTATTATTTTTTCCAAATTTTTCTGATTTTGTATAGTAAATTATGACTTAAATGATGACTTAATGATTTAAATGTGAAAAAATCTAATCAATAGTGTTGTTGTTTGTGCAGCTGGATTGTAACTCAGCGTGTTTGGATTGAGACATAGGTTTCAGAACACTTTATTTACACGCTGTAAAATAAAGTGTTCTGAAATAATGAGACAGTTAGGCATGTAATGTTTTCAAAAAAGCTTTTACAGCTTTATTTACACGCGCACAAACATTACATGCACACAATTAACTACAAACGATATTAACATATTTAAAGATATCTAATTAAAGATTCGTGGAAGGATTCCACTTCCTCTCGGAATGAGAGATTGTAAACTAAAAACGCCGGTTGCGCTGTACTTCCTCTCGGGTGACAGTTTTGATGCCTATTGACCATTTATCCTGAACGCCACAGGAGGCGCTCTTGCAGTGCGTTGGAGGAAGCACGGTTACAAATCATTATGTTAATACAACTCACGAGTAACAGACATATAAGTTGAGTTCTAAGCAACACAAACAAAGAAGTTATAATTTTCTTTTATAGCATTTTAAGTATCTGTAATCTTGAAACTTGTATTGCAAAAGAAATATGTTAAACAAGTATCTACTTATAATATTCCTAAATCGATTTAGTTTAAACTTTTCAAGTGATTTACTTCCAATTTTCTTCAAGTCACATAAACGAGTTATACGAAAGAGATTATTGAAAAGTACACCTCAACAATTTATTTTTAGAGAAAGTAACCCAAAGCAACATTATAACAGAGGACATAAATATTATTTTACTATTTATGCGACAGGCTTAGCGAAAGTGCTTTTCTAGCGAAACAGAATATTTCTTTTTTTTATGTTGAAGGAACGCTGCATAGAAACGAAGGCGGGATTATTTTTCATGCAGTTGACCAATGTAACCGGAGAAAAGGTCTTTCTGGTAAAAACTCTTTAGCTGTGTCTGGGAGAGCAAAAGATGAATACAACAAAAGTACGATAAACTCCCCGTGGGAGATATTTCAAAGGAAATCCTTTTCTGCGGAATAACGATGCTTAAGAAGATGAAATGATTTTCAGAAAAAGAAAAAAAAAGGTTGGATATGATGGAGCGGCTCAGAAGTGGTTGTTAGGGCTCCATTTGTTGCGTGACAGCACAAAAGAAAACGTTTTCGGCTTTGTCGCTTTAAATGAACACAAAAAAAAAGAAGAAGACTAAGTCGTTTTCTTGTCGTTATCTTACTTTTTATTTGTAATGAAATTAAATTTTTGGTATTTTTTTTTTTTTGATAGAGTTTTATAATAAAAATGAAAGTATGCAAGTTGAGTATTTAATGAGTACATAGAGGGATTTTGAATGTTGATTTAATTAAATGTGTTACTACTACCACACTACACAACATCACTGTTCTGAGATGAATTGCCCCTATACAGTTTGCGGCCTGATGGTCAATTGACTAAGGCCGCTCTGGTCTTTGGTACCACAGGCTTCAGGTACGAATCCTGGCGGTAGCATGGATGTTTTTTAGTGGTTTGGAATCCACTTTAAACTATAGGTCTCGGTCTAATTAGCCTAAAGAATGCAAAAATATGACCACATAGTGACAAACCAAACCTATACTTTGAGAATGAGAGAAGTCTGGTCTCCGTGATGCTCTTACAATCATATGAGATTGGGACCTACGGCTTGAAGTATATTCTGAACCACTACATACTCCCATGACATCGCTGGGACTCGAACCTGAAACCTATGGCACCCAGGGCCAGACACTCGGCCATTCAGGTCCTAATTAAATTTACTACTACTACTACTACACCACACCTCACTGTGCATAGAGCTGTGTTGCCCCTATGCAATTTGGGAATGATGGGGGTGAGAGAAGTCTGATTGGGCTCTGTGACGCTCTATAGTCACAGGAGATAGCCTACAGGTTAAAGTGGATCCCGAACCACTACAAACATCCATGGCACCTCAGGGAATAGAACTCGAGATCTGTGGTACCGAGCGCCAGAGCGCTAGACACTGGAGCCTTCAGGTCCCAATTAAATTTGCTGAACACTTTTAAGAAAGAAACAAATGAATATCATTTTCCGGTACTTCAATGCCATTCTCTAAAATGTTACGTAGGTTTTATTTTTCGCCAGAGCACTTAATAGTAACCATCCTTTATTTGAAAATTATATGGAAAATGATCACGAAAACACCTTTTAAGCAGTTTAAGCTAATACAAAACTTTTAACCCGATTTTTAATAATGATTTTTCTGTAATGCATCTTAAAAGATAATTTTTTTTTAATTGTGCTACTTCTTCTTCAATGGCTCAGCTCATGGTGGGCCCGGTCCGTCAGCCTACTGGCAGATTCCGAAACATGAGATGTTTTTCTTTCACGGGGTAGAGTTATCAGCCCTACGCCCAACAGTCATTTTAAACTGGATCTTCAGTTTAAAATTGATTCCGAACCACTACAACCATGACATTGCCGAGACATGAATCCAAAATCTGTAGCTTAAAAATAAAGAAAGAACTGCAAAATACTACGAAAAAGCCATATTCTTTCAATTGAATTCATTAGTGTTTATGTTATCTAGGTTTTAAAAGCACTCAAATGCAAATTTGTTTTGATTAATTTACTCAATTTAAAATCATATATATATATACACTCAAGAGCCAAAACATTATGACCACCCCTACATTTTACAATGAACTCGCCTGGATGACGTGGAAGGCACGTTATCAGGTGGAAGTGGTATTTAACTGCTGCTGGAGAGTCTGAAGAATCCTTCTTTCACTTACTTCTGTGTGTGATGGGAAAGATCTAAACTTTGATAGAGGGCAGATTGTAATGGCTCGAAGGCACGGAACAAGTATTTCCGAAACTGCACTACTCGTGGGTTGTTCGCGATCTACAGTTGTTAGTACTTATGCAAAGTGGATGAATGACGGTGAAACCAGCAATAGACGACATGGTGTTGGACGTCCACACGCTATCAAAGAAAAGGACGTCGGAGCCTGTCTCGTATGGTGAAGCAAAACCGGAGCCAGACAGTGGCTCATCTGACAGCCCAATACAATGCATTGCCAAGTAGAATAGTATCGGAGAACACTGTTCAGCGGACACTGTTGGTTATGGGGCTATGCAGCAAACGTCCCACTCATATGCCTTTGCTGACCAAGCGTCATCGCCAACTGCGCCTGCGCTGGTCCCGGGAACATTGTGACTGGTCCATGGATCAGTGGGAGAGAGTTTCCTGGTCAGTTGAATCACGGTTTGTCATTCATCACGCCGATGGCCGTGCCAGATATGTCGTCTTCCAGGCGAACAGTTGCTTCCTCAATGTACAGTAGGTCATACACAGGCCGGTGGTGGCGGCATTATGCTTTTGGGGACATTCTCTTGGGCGTCTCTGGGACCCGTGGTTGTGGTAGAGCAGACCATGAATGCTAAAGGGTATCTGAACATCATTGCGGACCAGTTGCACCCTTATATGGCCTCTGTTTTTCCAGCTGGAAATGAAATGTTCCAACAGGACAACGCCCCTTGTCATAAGGCTAAAATTGTGTTGGAGTGGTTCCAGGAACACGATGCTGAATTCCAGTTAATGTCCTGGCTGTCTAACTCACCGGATCTCAATCCGATAGAACACATTTGGGATGTCCTGGGACGGCAGCTCAGAGTTCAAAGACCACCAATTGCAATATCTCGGATTTGCGTGACCGTTGCTTAAACAACTGGTACAATCTGTGTCCGGCCATCTACCAAGGACTTGTGGCATCCATGCCAAGGCGGGTTGAAGCTGTGTGGCTCTCCAAAGATGGGCCAACTCGTTATTGACAGGTGGTCATAATGTTTTGGCTCTTGAGTGTATATTGCAAGGTAAAAACTAGAAGCTATTAAGAATAATTAAGTATGTCAAAAATGATAAACTTCTTTCAACTAGTTTTTTAGGTTATGATTATTTCATTTTCCATCTAACTGTAAATTATACCTTCATGAATTTGTTTACAATAAATGTCGAATTCTTTAAATATAGTATATAAAATGAATTATATTATTTGACACTAATTTATTACTGTTATTTTAAAAAGTAAATTATATTGCAAATTTTTTCCAAATTGACGATTTTTCCAGATCCATGATTTTTACCACAAATGGACTATTGTCAAATGGAATTAAAAGTAAGGAAGAACTAAAAAATACTACAAAAAGCGATATTCTTTCAATTGAATTAATTAATGTTTATATTGCTATAGGTTTTAAATGCACTCAAATAAAAATTTATTCTCTTTAATTTACTCAATTTAAAATTGTATAAATTACAAATTAAAGATAAAAGCTATTAAGAATAATTAAGCATGCCAAATACATGATAAAATTCTTCCAAATAGGTTTTTAGGTTGTGATTATTTTATTTTCCATCTAACTGTAAATATACCTTTAAAAATATATATTATTATAAATTATACCTTTACAAAACTAAAATTAAAAAAAAATAGTGTTAAAACTGAATTACTTTCTATTTTAATGTTGTCAAACTCAGAATAACGCTAAAGGCTAAAACACAAAAAGTGGTTTGAGAATTTGATCTTTTCTTTCAATCACAAAACTAGAAAATATCCTCCTTGTTTTTCCGAGAAAACACACATCAAGTAAACTACAAAAGTTTTTTTTTCTACGAAATACACAAAATAAAAGATAAAATATTTCTACTTTCTCCAAAGCAAATCGAAATTTTCGAATATGTACCATCACCCGAGATATTCGGAAGTTTGGATCACAAAGTTTAATTCTTCATATTATTCTGCATGGAGATTTAAACAAATGCTATGGTTCAGGAAGCAATCTTTTTGATTCAAAAATTCATCTTTCAGAAAAGATTGAAGTTTTTCAATATCTGGTAGGATATTGAAAACAATTCTTTTTTGAAAAAAAAATTGCAAATATATTAAATCATTGAAATGATTGAAATATTTATAATTTTCACTCTGAAAGAAAAAGGCAAATAATTTTATTTTTGAATTTGGTTGTTTGAAAAGATTTGTTTTTCAGCAACAGTAATTCTAAAAGAAAACTTTTAGGAATTATTACAAAAAAAATATTGTTTAAATATGTATGGATGAGTTGAGATACTTGCGGCACAGATTTGAGAATACACAGTTTTATTTAAACACGCCCAGGCACTGCTCACATACAATTAGACACATGCAATATTTAACACATTTAAAGGAAAAGATAAATAATTTTTGCTTCGTTGAAGGATTACACTTCTGAGCCGAAAAACCGAAAATCGGCTATGCGCAGGATTATTATTTTTATCGGGTGCGTAACAAAAAAACCGTGAAACATTCTTATTATATTTCTTAAAATATGCCAAAATTTCATTTTTAATTTGGCAGATAATTAGTAGTGACGACGTTCACTGATAACATTAAAATGCTCCTCAAACACATTGAGGGGCCTGGTGGCCGAGTGGCTGGCGCCCGGTACCACATGTTACGAGTTCGAGTCATGGTTGTTTGTAGTGGTTCGAATCCACTTTAAACTGTAGGTCCCGGTATGTATAGCCTAACATGTGCACTAGATGACCGTAGAGCACCAAACCAAACCCCACACACATTTTCACTTTTAAATGATTTTGTTAGTCTTTTTATCTTCTCAAATAATGAAATGCTTAGTTTAATATTAATATGTTAGTATAATAGCATTCATCAAAATTAAGTCTTGATATCTGCAGTTATAAATTGTGAGTATTCTAAAGTAACTTAAATACATAATGCTTGTCCCTCTAATTTTTTTTTTTTCTCTTGTTATTATTCTTTAATCTTGTGCCTAGCCAAAAAATTACGAACAAATTCTATATAGTTCTTTTTTAACTAAACAAAAGTTATTTTCTGCTATGGTCTGCCACCTGGTGTGTGAATTAGAAATTTTCTTTAATTTAAAGTAAATGCTTTTAAAAATTATTAAATTAAAAAATTATTTGTTTAAATAAAAGCTAATTATCTGAAATATTCAATTTTGAAGTATGTGAAATTGTAATATTTTTAAATATACATATTTTTCAAATATTCTGTTATATTTTAATATCTAATTTTTTTTTTCCTTTATAAATATTTATTCACAGTAACTCTTTCTTTTACAATTTAACAAACCACAATTCTCGAGATTTTCTTTTGATTTCTACTTTTTACTTTTTTTATTATTTAATAAAATTTACCAAAACTAACGTCGAAATAAACCTCAAAAATTTATCATTATTTTTTTTTTTTTATCAGAGTATTTGCAAAAAATAGAATTTAATATGAAATACGAAAAATAAAGCGTTATAAATTTAAGACGATGGATATATTCATAAATAATTTAATTCCATAAAATGATTATTAAAAAAAAAAGTTTGATTTTCTGTATCCGACCACCGCTGGGTCATAATATTTTGGAACAAGGGGAAATAATTAGTTAAAACGCACAGAATTTTTTTTTCCATTGAAAAAAAAAAAAATAAACAAATTTTTTTAGATTTAAATCATATATAAAAATAAACATTTAACGAAGATGAAAATAAAAAAAAATGTAATAAAAACTTTCTAAACTCATAAATTTGCAAATAGTTTTTAAGAGAATTTTATTACTATCTAGTTTTTTTACATGAAATAGTGATTGATGTCAGTTACTGAATTTATTTCAAAGAAATCTTGAATTAATCTTGATTAAATTTTCTGATCTTTTAAGTTTATCTTAATTTTTACTTCAGAATGATCATCAAAAAAAGAAAAAAAATATCGTGGATGATATATAAAAGAGCATAAGTGGAGAAAAAAATGTTGAAAAAAGAAAATGAAAAAAAAAAAAAAAAAAAAAAAAATTCTATTTTATAAAAAAATTCCAAACTAAAAAAAAGATGATTAGATAATTTATATAATTCTGATTTTGTCATGTAAGGGAAATCTTTTAGAACTATTTTTTATAATTAGATAATTTTTGGAAAAAAATAAATAACGATCGAAAAATAGAAATGCCAGTGTTTCAATTAGTAAATAAATATTTATAATAATATATCTAATACATTATTATAGATCTATATAACATTATTATTAATAATATATATAATATATTATTATAATATCTATATAACTGTAATATAATAAAAATATATGCAAAAAAAAAAAAAAAAAAAAAAAAAAAAAAAAACAAATTTCAATGTTTCAGTTAATTGTTGTTTATTTTTGTCTTTCTAAATAATCAATTAATTGAAACACCGATATTTGTGTTTGAACATCGGTGGTACTCGTGCTCCACTTGCGAATAGTCTAGTTTAACGAGCTAGTATAGTACACTGCTTTCCAGGATAACTTTAACAGTTAGCTTTATTTTACAGTTTAGCTCTCCAGGTAACCAAAGAATTTCGAGTAATATTGAAGAAAATCGAGAACAACCCATGCAGCCTGGCTATCGGTACAAGATGCTTTACACTCATTCTTATTGTCTGTTTTGAGGAGAAAAACATCCGTGTGTCAAAAATTGTGGCTGCATCGGAAACTGATAGAAGGATTCAAATCTGAGTTCTTCTGTCCCGATAGTTGCTCATGTCACCATTGTTCCACGAGTTTGGTCAAATATTGACAATTAATTTTACTTTTAGAAAATTTATTTTTAAATTGAGAAAATTTTAATTTCTTCTTATCCCACTTGATAGAAAGCAAAATCTAGATCAAGTCCAAGAACCAGTGTGGCCTCATGGAAGAAAGGAAACGATATATAACGTTGTTTGACACTGACTAGATTAATGCTTTCCGAAAGGACTTTTAGCGGAAATTACCTTTGCATTTTGGTATCGTATGGGAGAAATCCGGAAAACTCTTACCGGTAGTCCGTAACGAGACAAAATGCTGAACATCCCAAACGCTATCGAGGTTCCTCGTTTTTTAAAACAGAGTCCACAACAAAGCCGCCAGAGGATTGAACCTCCCCTAATTCTCACCAGCAGAGCGTGTTGCCAATGAGCCACGAGTCGGGCTTTTATTATTAAATATCAAAATTGAGCTTATTGTTTGTAATGTTATAGAAAAAATTGTTTGACAGGCATTAAAACTTGTTACAGTTGTTTACTTGAAAAGGAAAAAAAAATTTTTATTCTAAAAAATCATTTTCTTTAAGTGAATAAATTGATTTTATAGAATTACTTTAAGAATTAATCTAAAAACCTTTTTTGAAAGAAAAAATTTTTAAAAAAAAATAAGAATCTTAGTTACAACAAAATAATTTAAGTGAGTCAATTTTATTTCGTTTTAATTCATGTGGAAAATGTACTTTACCCCAAGTGTAATTTAATTTAATTTTCACGTTTATTTCAATTAGCGTTCTTTTCAAACTGATAAGAAATTCCATTTAGTTAGAGTCTGCTTAAAACGTAAATAAAGGTAATACAATTTAACGCACTTTTTTTATTTCCATTACATTGAAACAATTATATTTTAATTCATCGAATCCAATATTGTAATGATACAATATAATACATAGACTTATTATTATTTTATATCACATTTGAATTACATATAATAAATTTTCTTTGCTCAAAATGTAATTAAATTTTTTATTATAAACAAATATAAAATTATGTGGGTGGTGGATAAAGTATTAAATGCATACTTTTATAAAATTTTTATTTGATTCTGAATTGAAGTTTGTGGCATTTAAAAGAAGTAGTAACTTACTATAAATATATATTTGTTAAAATTGAAGAACAAGTGAAGAACAAGAATTGAAGAACAAGATTTTTAAAAGAAACTAAACTTTATTGTCCTTAACTAGAATGAAGTAAGGATTGTATGTACTTTATTCAATTGAAGTGTGGGATTTGTGGAAGGATTTATTTCGTGTATATATATATATATATATATACAAGAAATAGAAGAAAAAAATTAGAAATTTAAATATGTTTTGGCTCTTTGAAAAAAAGAAAAAAATTAAATCATTAATTTGCAGTAAATTGTAAATACTCATATTTACCTTGATTAACTTGTGAATACAATATTACTGTACGAAAGATTTTTAAAGCCATGGAGACTAATCTTTTTAATAACATAATATCATAACAAACTTTACATAATTTTAATAACATTGCAAAATAGTATGCTTTTAGTTTTGCCCATAATTAAAATTGTCTGCAAAATACATATTTAATATTTTTCAAAATTGCTCTAAATTAATATAGTAGCATAATAACGTTTGTGTACCTAAAGTATAACACTTCCATATTAAAACATTTTAAATCCTACATCTAGAGTGTTTGCTTAAAAGTTTGGAATTCGAAGCACTACAAACATCCATGGCATCGCCGGGACTCGAACCCGAAACTTGTGGCACCCTGTGCCAGAAAATGATAGACTTAGTTAAAGAAATCCCAAACACATTACGAAGTGAATTCCGATTGAAACTGGCTATTTATAATTATTTGCCAGAACCCAAAGCCAAATTTTTTAAAGGTAAGGATAGGACTGTTAAGTCAAGATATTTTGTTATTAAAAACAAATTTAATTATAGGAAATGTTCTACATAATTGCATATGTTATAGGAAAAATGTATTCGTAACCATAACATTATAAGAAGTATGCGTCAAAACCATGGTTGGACCTTGGGTGGACATCATTCAGAATGTCAATTCAGATAGTGGCAATTTTTTTTTGTTCTAATACAGCTGGCAAACACTTAGGCAGTTTTCTTTGATGCCTTAAGGCAAGCGCTGCAGAAGTTACTCACTTAGCACTACTCAGGAGGTGCGTGTAGCTTGAAGATAAGCTACGGATGCGGAGTAACAATACCTCCGCAACGCTCTACAATCATGTTAGAGACTGGGGACCTACGGTTTAAAGTGGATTTCGAACCACTACAAACATCCAGGGCACCGCCGGGACTCGAACCCGAAACTTGTGGTACCGAGCGCTAGAGCGGCCATTCAGGGCCCGATAGTTTTAATCTTGGAGGGAAAAATCACAGATTACATCTGCATTCGTTGAACTAGGATCCCTACCTCCAATGTAAGATTAGTAAGTGCTTTTGCTGTCGCTAGATTGATAATTAGGTATTTTCTTGATAAACAATTTCATGCAAATTTCCCTTGGAAGAAACTTTCAGAAAATCTTTCTACCATTTAATTATTTTCTTTTCCTAATATCGAAATGCTGTACATCTAGAACTCTTTTGAAACTTTTACCATTTTTCCTAATCTTTCAACTCTTACCACTTGAACTGTAAACTGTAATTCGTTTAAGAACTTTTTTATCCTCACTTTATTGTTGATAGTCACCGGTGCTAGACGTAGGTTTTGTGTCTACATTTTTAATATTATTATGTGTCAATATCAACTTTGTAACGCGTCCAATAAAAAAATAGACAAAGTATTGCAGAAATTTTTTAATTGAATGACTATATCCCAAGTTTTCGGGTACCTACTCTGAGGTTCATTGGATTAGAAAGGTAAGAATTTTTATACGAAATTTTCTAGTTTAGCGGATTGTTTGGTGTGGTAAAACCTAGGGTACATTATGGTACACCTTAGGTCATCATATAAAATATATTATATCAGTTACGAATCTTTCAAAATCAAATATTTAGCATAGAAGTGATATGCAAAAGTTTACATATTAAAATTCCTTTTTACAGTTTTTATACTAAAAGTGATGTATTTCTTTTTAATTAAATATTTTTTACCGAACTTCAATGGAAAACTACTACAAAGTAACTATGTTTCAAACATTCATGTAATACTAACTATTACAAAAACTTTTTATGTACATACCTATAAAACTTCTTCAATGGCGTAACAGCCATACGGTTGGCCGAGGCCTTCAGTCTATTATTACTACTAAACCACATCAATCACTGTACTTAGAGCTGAGTTGCCCTTTACAGTTTGCGAATGATGTGGGCGAGATGTCTGATTGGGCTGTGTGATGCTCTAATTTTATGAGACCGGGACCTTCGGTTTAAAGTGGATTCCGTACCACTACAAACATCCATGGAACCGCCAGGATTCGGGAACCCTGTGGCACCGAATGCCAGAGCGCTACACACTCGCCCATTCAGGCCCCAACCTTATGCCTACTGACAGATTCGAAACATGAGATGCTTTTTTTTAAGGGGGTAGGATTGTTAGCCCGTACTCCCGACAGTCATCTAGACCGGGACCTACTGTTTAAAGTGGATTCCGACCCACTATAAACATTCATGGCACCGCCGGGACTCGAACCTGAAGCCATTGTTACCGAGCGCCAGAGAGCTAGTCCTTCGGCCAACAGGCCTCACCTGTAAAATTACATAACCAGATAAATTCTTGAAACCCAAGTTAATCAATCCTTAAAAGCAGTATTCAATAGCATTTAAACCACTTCTTAAGATGCATCGATATTAAAATCGGCGTTTTCGATACACTAAATACCTTTGGTGGCGATCGATGCAGAAGTGATTGAACTGCTTGTAAAAGTGAAGAACGATCTCTGTTCTTGAAGATAAAGGAATCGGAAAACAGTCGAACCCACTAAGGATGATTAATGGCGACCGGACCATTCAGATTGTCAGCGTCAGAAGGTGGATGAAAAATTGCGGCAATCTGATACCGAGAAATATAATTTGGGGTTATGGGAAAGCTTTGCAAGGGTAAATGCAGCTCACGTCGCATGTGGTGCAAGCTGTATGGCTGAGGATATATTTCACTCTGTTGGGTTGCCGTTAAATAATGGTATGGATTTCTGCCAGAGTTTATGAAGATGTCTCATTCAAGTTTATTCATGAAACTAAATGATTTGACAGAGGTTTAAAAAAAGTTCTCAGTTTTTTTTTTTATTTAGTTGATATATGATTGGTGTAGATATGTCTGCATAAATAGTTTTCAGGCCAAAATAGTCATACAGGTGCCACGATTTGTCGGTTGGTATATATTTGCTGAAAATAATTTAACCATGGATTTCAACAATGTATTTATGAATTATCTAATATATATATCTATCTTCTTTAGAGAGTAATTGAGCTATCATTATTAATAAATTATAGGATCATTTAAAAAGTTCTTCATTCTCTTTAGTTGATTTCCAATTCTATTATTCGTATGCATTCGTAGTAGATACAGCTGCATAGATTTTCCAGAATGTAAATAGCCATTCGGATGCTTTGAATTATTGATTGATATATTCTTCTTTATTGGTGCAACAGCACCATGGTGGGCCAAGACCGTCTGCTTATTTGCAGATTTAGAGATAGATGTTTTTTTTATGGGCTTAATTAGATGATTAATTATGGGCAAGATGTTTTTTAATGGCTTTTTTATGGGCTTTTTTACGGCTTAAAGTGGATTTCGAACCCATGCAAGGCCAGGGGCTCGAACTCCGTGTCACGGAGCATCAGAGTGCTAGTCAATCGGCCTTCAATCCCCTGATTGGTATATATTTGTTGAAAATAATTTACTGAAGAATTTCAAAATTTTATTTACAAACTATCTACTGAATATAAATTTTTAATATATTAAGTAATGGCCACATATAAAGAGGACTAGTGATCAGTTATTATTACAGACGTAATTAGTAAGCCCGTAATTAAATAAACTGCTAGATAACTAAATACGTTCGTAATAAATGAGTGCATTACGTATACCAAAAACTCTGAAAGAAGGAATTAAATAACATAAATTAAATATTTTTAATTCTTAAATAGTTTTAAATACCATTTTTAAGTTTTCTATAAAATTATTTAGATTTCGAAGATGAATTACATAAATGGCAGTTTTTAACGTGTGTGTGTGTGTTTTTTAATAATTTAACTTAAGGATAGTTCTGTAATTTTTTATTTTAAAAATTTTAAAATTATCGGAGTATTTCTAAGATATCCGATGTTGCTTGTAATAACGAGACTTATAAGGCGGGTATTTAAAAGGAAAACAGATGGATGTTTAAATAAATACTTTAATAAAAATATGAAATTTTAAAAACATTAAACAGTTTAATAATTTGTAAAAAAAATAACATTTAAGGGTATTTCTGAATTGCTGGCAATTAGTAATTATTGCGTAATTAGGGATATTGTTTTGAAATATGTACTTAAAAAGTAATTATTATTGCATGAAAGCATTCAAAAGACTGCTTTGATGAACAGAAAACCAACAGGAGTTAAAAATTCAATGTGTTTTTAAAGTGAATTTGTTATTGAATTTCTATATTCAATGATGAACTCGGATTTACTTTATACGGGATCTTTCAGGGGATACTTTTTTATTTATTTGTTAAAGATTTAAAGTGCAAATGCTCTCAGAATTTCTTATTATGCCTATAACTTTCAAAACTAGTGAGTAATTAACAAGTGTAAGCAAGTTTTATGGTTTAGAGTTAGTTTTGAAACAATCATCTGGGTATTGATATTATAAGGTGAGTTTTAAATAAAATAAGAATGTGTATGACTTTAAACATGCTTATTGGTATATGTTACTACAAAAAGCGTTTAACTTTTTATTTTCAGCCACAAACTCCAAATAAGTTTAAACTAATTTTATTATTAAAAAATTTTTAATTAAATTTTTTTTTAATTTTTCGGTAATAAAATTTTTTTTTTTAGTTTAGAAAGAAAAAAAAAATAGGAAAATGAATTTTGAACCAAATAAATAATGTATAAAAATGAATAGTAGTTGTAAAGAAATTTTTGAGATTCTTGTACTTTAAATAAGTATGCTTAATAAATAAGGTAAAGATCTTTCTTATAGAATTCTTTCTATAACTTACATTTTTTACAATAGATCAAGTTTTCAAAATTTGATTTATAAAAGATATAGTTTTTCATAAAACATTTATTAAAATTGTAAACTCTTCTGTTACAGACTTAAGCTACAAATTTACTTTGAGAAAGATTGGCGACGATCGGGCGGAATTATAACCTTTTAAATGATGAAATATGCACGTTTTGAAGTAACTGTCCGTGCGTTGTAGAAGCTTTCTGCTTATTGAGTGTGCACGCAAATTTTGATCTCTTCAGCATTTCAAGTAAGATTTTTTTTTCTATTTCAGGATTATTTTTAAAAATTAATTTTAACATCTATTTTCCTAGAAATGATTTTTAATAACTGAGTTATTAAAAATATAAAGAACCAATATGATTAAAATGAATAAATCGACTATTTATTTTTCTTCTAATTGTTAATTTTTAAACGTGCGAATACATCATATACAATGTCAATACTTTAATTGAAAAAAAAAAAAACCATTTGGTTTATAATGTGCAGTGGCAACTTAAATAAAATGAATTTAAATAAATTATTTTAATATTATAATTAAAAGAAGATTTTTTTTTTTTATCGAAAACAGAACTTAAGAAAAATTTTATTCGGACAATCTAGTTTGCCAGTTTAGTTTACATGTTTTATTTCTCGTTTTGAAAGAGTGTAATAAATTTCGATTTTTTAAAATACAAGGCTGTTACCATAAACAAACGAAAACATAAATCTATGACAAATTGCATTATTTTTCTAGATTTCCAATAATATTCATTAAAAATTGCATTGCTAATTTTATTATTGTACTTCATCTAGAATTATTTTGCTTATAATGTGCGTGCTGTATAATATTACTTTTATACGTACATATTTACGTTAGTTGGTGTTTTATTGCCGATGAAATTACGGGTATTGTTTGGGGAGATATGCTTCGTTCGTGGCTTTCTGGATGACTTTGAATGTTTCTTAGTGGTTGGTTTATTTAATATTTTAAATTTATTTTACGAGCTAATAATTGTATAATTAAATATCTGTTATTTTTTAAAGTTTTCTTTTTTTTTTTTAAATAATTTATTTTATCTTTTCCAGTTTTTTTTTTTTTTTTGAGAATATATTAAATAATTTATTTTACGAGTATATTCTTCACGGATCGATAATTCGTTTATAAAGGAGTTTAGATGATAAAAATATCGCAAAATTTAAGATCATATTGATTTATTTAGAAGCAAGTTGCGTTGTCGTCAACCCTTTCCGTTGATTGGAATGCTGCGTTTTCATTGGTTCAAAAATATCGCCAAATTGTCATTGTGTATCCGCCTGGAAGTGGAGAAACTAATCGCATTTTCTTGCTAAGCGAAATAAGGAAAACTTTAATTTTTAAAATTTATTATTTTATGAACAATTTCATTAATAAGATCACTAATATATAAAATCAATAGTTTAGTATCCTCTTATCATTTTAAAAAGTTAGTCAACCGAATATCTCTATACAATTGCTATATTATACACTCAAATACATTTTTAACAACCTTTTGAAACAACTGAAAATTGACTTCAAAACAAATCCCAAAGACAAAAATTAATTACGAAAAATTAAATAATCGGCTGGGCCGATATACAGGTTACCCATAAAAATTAGAATTTCATGTGAGAACGAAACGCATAGCAGCAATTTTAAAAAAATTAAAAACATAGAATCGCAAACGATTTTTTTCTTTAAAAATCTCATTTTCACTTTGAAATAACGTTGCCTTCGTTTTCACCAGTTGATCTTTTAGAACAATTTTACATTACTTAATTATATAATTATTAGCTCGAGAAAGAAATTTAAATAAACCACTAAGAATAGCTCGTGAAAGAAATTTAAAAAAAAATTAATCAAAGAAACGAAAAACTCCTCTGTCGTAAACAATACCCATAATTTTATGGGTAATAAAAACACATTAAAAAAGACATTAATTTTTTTCGTGCTGTTTATTATTCAACAAAATGCCAGTTTATAATGTGAGTAATCGAAAATTTCTTACTAAAGGAAAAATAGGAAAATCGATTAAAAAAATGGTTCAAAGCAAGTTTTTAAGCTTAATCATAATGATGCAATAAAAACTAATTTAATTTTGAATGTGCTACTTAATGTCTTACGATATAATTTACTTGTTTAAAGTTTACTCATTAAGAGTGAATTAATGAAGTTAAACTAAATTAATTTCCTTTTTTGAATTTGATTTACTTATTTAAACAAATTTTGCAATTGCTTGGTCATCATAATATATTTAAAAAATTAACATTTTTGATTGTGAAAAGTTTTTCTCAAATCTCGCTTGATTTTTATATGCATTTTAAACCTAATAAATGCATTCACATGATTTGATAAAATTGTTATCGCTGATGATTCCTGGAGTATAACGAATTTAAAGAGATCAAGTAAAATGCCTTGCTTCAAAATTATTTAAATTGTTTAAATTCGCTTTTACTTAAGGATGTTGTTGATAGATGCATATTCATAAAGGATGTGTTTAAGAGGATGTTGATAGATGCATATTCATAAACACTGAATTATTTTTTAATATCAGTTAATATTCGACTATCATCAAACAAATCTTAAATAAATGCAATTGTCATTGCAAACAAATCTTAAATATGATACAATTGTCATTGCAAACAAATCTTAAATATGATACAATTGTCATTGCAAACAAATCTTAAATACAATACAATTTTATAACATAATGCTATGTGCCAACCAATGATTGCGGTATTAAAAATGTAGTGGGTTCACAAAGTTGTTGGGATCGCAGAACAAATAATTGCAGAGTTTTTTTTTTTTTTTTTTTTTTTTTTTTGTATTGATAAATTTTAACTTTATAGTAAAAATAAATGCCGTTAGTTTTATACCTAAAAGGTTGTTCGAATATAAAACACAAATAGTATTTTACTAAAAAGCACAATAGATTTATTACAAATGGCCTCTAATATGTTACAAAAACTATAGGGCATGCTATGAACTTGATATCATAAATGAGCTTTCATAAATATTTTTTTCCTTCATAAATTTTACTAAAGCATACTAGTAGTAGAATTTTCCGTTAATGATGATGTAAAAAAAGACATATTATGAAGAAACCTTCCATTTAGTACACAAATGGAGAAAACATCCTGTTTATTGCAAAAATTAATTCTCTCCTCTTTTTCAAAGAAATTAAAGTTATGAAGCATTTTTGGTATAATTAAGATATGTATAAATTTAGTGAATTCTTCTTTCTTTGCGATATTAGTTAGAATTTTATTATTATCATGCAAGTTTAATTTTTGAAAATGTTAAATCAACATTAGTATGAAAGTTTTCTAGTTTATTGAATCATATTTAAAATTACTGTGCAATCGTCCTTGTGACTTATTTGAATACATGTTTGTGTATGAGCTATGTTTAATGTATAGATTATTTTTTAATTGTTTCAAGTGTTTTTTCAGAAGCTACCAGCATGATAAATAACGTCAAAAAGAAGATAATTTCACCACTGTAACTGTAGAAACAATAAAACGCGCAGAGGATTTACCTGCAATGAAAGAGATGTTCCCAATGAAAACAGTTTTTCTGAGATCACCCGAGAAAATGCCTTCCTACAACGAGAGGTATGTGATAATGTCATTTACCCCAATTGTTTTTATTGTATGTTTCTGTAGATTTT